>RJVU01049122.1:2518830-2568242 GCA_003731715.1 Anabarilius grahami
GCATGCAATGTTTTTGTCAGGAGACAGGAGTAACAACTGCAGATTATGAGTTACCTGCGGTGAGTCCGACATAATGAATCCACTAAGTGTGTGCGCGGCTTTAAGTCGCGCACACACTTAACGATTGTAAGGCCGATTATGAATGTAAATTGATACTTATGACTGATCGCGCTCAAACGCGTCCAGTCAGAGCCAGTTGCGTTCAAGTCTGCGATTACAGTCGGTGTTCAAATTCCATGTGAAAGTATATAAATCTGCTTCAGGAGCAGGAAACAATCGCTGTATGTTGAGCATAGTCTGAGAATGTTTTAGCTAGTCGTTAAATGTGTGCCCGGCTTAATAACACAGTGAATGCCGGTGGTAAACACTCCTGTTCCAATACTCGTGCACGAGTTTTGGGAGGCGTTCCCTCGAAATGGAGGGGGTAGTTCTTACACATGCGCTCATTTCAAAAACTCAGTCGATGAAAAGATCCTCTGTACCACCTTTAAGCGTAGAGGTGACCGTGCCTTCTCGGTAATCGGTCCTCGCCTCTGGAATGACTTGCCAGTGGAAATCCGAATGGCCCCTAGTCTGACCATTTTTAAGTCTCTTCTAAAAACCCATCTGTTTTCATTGGCCCATTAGGTTTTATATTCCTGCCTATTATATTTTCTGTTTGTGTTTTATTTAATTTTTTCTGGTTCTTTGTTTAAGTCTGTTTTATGTGATCTTACTTATGATGCTGTTTCTCTTGTGAAGCACTTTGGTCAGTCTTGTGGCTGTTTTAAATGTGCTATATAAATAAAGTAAACTTTAAACTTGAAACTTGATTGCAGTTGTTGCTGCTAAGGGTGGCCCAACCAGTTATTAGGTTTAGGGGGCAAGCACTTTTTCACACAGGGCCAAGTGGGTTTGAATTTTGTTTTTGGATTGTTGTTTTTGTTAATAAAAACCTTCATTTAAAGGGTCGTGAAACCCCAGAACACATTTAATGAGCTGTGAACATATGTATAGGCTGCACATAATTGAAAACACTAAAGGTACTCATTCATTTTATTTATAATTTGAAATTAGTTATTTTTGCATGTTTCTGAGTGATTTCTGTCTTCCGGTTTGAAAAGCAAAGTCGGAGCAATGTCACAAAATCTGACGTCATCGTGTACCACCGGCAAGATCTGGAGTGCTGGTTGGCTCCAAGTATGGGCTGGTCGAACATGCTGACGTCAACAGTTTCTACATTTATTCATGACTTAAAGCTCATACAATCCAATCACTGCACTGTAGTATGCATAAGATTATAATTACTGTATTATGCATGAGGAAGTATCACTTCTCTCGCCTCGGTCTCTTGTCATTCAGAGACGATTCGTTGGTGCTCGTGCACCTCAGTACTACAACACAAAAATGCATTTTCCTGCGACCAGATTGTTTTGCTGTAATCTACCAGCACACACTGTAAAAAATCATTTTATGGTGATGTAAATACTACAGAAAAAAACAAATGTAATTTTTACATACAAAAAGTTTGTTCATGCAAGAATTTAAAAAACTAAGTAAATTCTATATTAGTACTCAATTTAAGCTTGTAGAAATTAAAGCACAAATATCAACATTATTAAATTAAGTAAAACTACTTAACTTTTCTGATACTGGTGTTCCCATCATGCACTGGGCCTTGAATAATTAATGAGGTCGATTTTTCACTGTTTTCCAGCTGTACTTACACTGTTTTATCATTGCTTTTGTGGTTATGTTTAGTAACTTGCCATTTTGTGACATTTGGAGTTCATTTTCTACTCAAAATTGCACATTCACACAAAAAAAAAACGATCCATTGAATGTTACCGTCATTGTGTATTGTGTACCAATTGAGGTCTCTGTGTTCAGGTGCAATATTATACTACTAGAATGTAGATATGATGTCTACATAATATCTATTGTATTATTTACTTAGATGTTTCTAAGTAAAGCATACATTTTAAAAGTATATCGCTTGAGTAAAATGCATTGCAAAGGAAACTTCAACTAAGTAGAAATTGTTTGACCTTTTAGCCTACTGGCTATGTTAAATGACTTGTTTTCTTTGTTAATTTTACTTAACTTAGTTAAGTTGAGTTTACTTAATTCCATATGTAAGTTGACTTAAATATGTGTGCAATTTACTGGACTGTAATTGACAGTAAAGGCTACTGTATTGTGGTGCATTTGATTTTTTTGACTAGAACATTTTATTTTGACCTGGAAATTTTAGGTCTGTGCAAGTTGATGTATAGTTTCGAGATTGTGTTTATAGTTGTGAGAAAATGTTGAATGGTGTTAGGAATTGTGTGTTAGCAATCGAGAAAAACTATAGATTGAAAAGTTTGAAAGACAAATTTATGCTGGCTTGTCATAAAGCCAATTTAAAGTCTTGTTTTAAATCGTTTGGTCAGTTTGGCCAGAATAGATAGATGTTCTGGGTGTTTGCTAAAGTGTTGTTAGGAGATTCTGGATGGTTGCTTGGCTCTTGGCATGCAGTTGATAGAGTATGTGGTTGATAGGGTGTGTGTGTGTGAGTATTTGGTTGATAGGGTGTTCTGGGTGAACACACACAGACATTCTCATCACTTTCAAATGAAAATGATCCCAAGCTTTACTCACCCTCAAGCCATCCTAGGTGTTTCTTCTTTCTGATGAACACAGTCTGAGATTTATTAATAAATATCCTGATGCATCCAAGCTTTATAATGCAGTGAACAGAGGTCATGAGTATGAGCTGAAGAAAGTGTCTCCATCCACATCCATCCATCATAAACGTGCTCCACACAGCTCTGTGGGGTTAATAAAGGCCTTCTGAAGCAAAGCGATGCATTTGTGTAAAAAAATACCCATATTTTAACAAGTAAAATATCTAGCTTCCGCCAGACTGCCTTCTGTATTCAAGTTTCCGTAAGTTGATTAGGGAAGGCGTAGCGTAAGCTTTTGGACTGCAAGAGGTTTACACTTTCTTCGTACAATGAATACGGAAGGCGGTATATGAATATGGAAGCACTTTCTTCAGCTTTATACTCGTGACCCCTGTACACTGCTATTATAAAGCTCAGATGCATCAGGATATTAAAATAACTCTGAATGTGTTCATCAGAAGGAAGAAAGTCATATACACCTAGGATGGCTTGAGAGTGAATAAAGCTTGGGCTAATTTTCATTTGAAAGTGAACTAATCCTTTAATAACAGAAACTCAAAAATTGTTTGCAAAACTGTGGAAATTGAAAAGTTTTTGTTGCTCTTTAACTTGCACTAAAACGTGATTTATACCATCGAAGAAGCCTATGTAATATTAATAAAACTGCTCATCTCCTTTAGTGATCCAAGCTCAAAATAACAATCTGTTGATGGTTTTCATATAGTGTCTTGACTTGGTGCCATGATGGATATTGAAATCTTATTTATTTTTAATTTTAAACTGTATAGATGATAATTTTGTGGTAATGCAATATTTGTGAACACAATTGTGTATGTCATGCCATAAATCTCCAAAAACTATGCATGGCGCTTGCTTTGGTGTTGCCACCCCTCATTGACCTCATGCCACCCCTTTGCCACCCTACACCCTTAGGGGCAGTCGTGGCCTTGAGCAAGGCACCGTACCCCCAACTGCTTCCAATGGCTGCCCACTGCTCCGGGTGTGTGTTCACGGTGTGTGTGTGTTCACTGCTGTGTGTGTGCACTTGGATGGGTTAAATGCAGAGTATGGGTCACTTCACTTTCACTTTCAAATAATTTTCTAGATCCGCCCCGGCGAATATGAACCAGATGCTGAATGTACTGGGAAATGTACTTGTGAATCAGCAGAACTTGCACACAGCCACTGCAAAACTGTTCACAAGCTTCTAGGGATTTGATTATGGTTGTCGTGTGTTGAAATAAATATATACACACTAGGGAGTCGGTGTCTGTCCCCTCTGTGGTCATGGGAAAGTATTTCAATGACAACAATCAAACTTAAGTTACATTTAAATGTTTCCAATGAAGAAATGGATCGACTTCTTTCAGCTTGTTGTACATATTTGTATTTGGACATTTCTAGCGTGTGACGGCTGAAGAAGCAGTAATGAGCGCTCAGCGCCTGACACTGTTTTCATGGTAACAGATATATTGTGAATGGAATTCTGCAAAACTACAGTGGAAACTTCAAATTATCATGCAATGCAATAAAATATCTTATTCGAGATGCATCGGCGCTGCGAAGACTGATCAATAAATGACATCAAAGTACCGCGAGAGCGATTCAAAAGCATAAGGAGTCATATGCTCTCCAATCGCTCTTGCGGTACTTTAATGCCATATGATCAGTCTGCGCAGCGCCGATGCATCTCGAACAAGCCCCCATACCCCATTCACTATTCCCTACATTAGTCCACTTATAATCTACTTGAATTCGGGCAGAGTGCGCCGGATGTGATGTTGTTTTGTCTTTGTGCTTTGCTTGTTGGTTAAATAAATAAAATAAAATAAAAATTCTGACGGTATGGCTGTGATTGCTTTATGTAACGCACCTGCACGAGTATTTCCCGCAAATTAGTATTAGCAATTACAAGAGTTGCTGCTTCTTTATGTCGTGCTTTCATGAAATTATATCTATTGTTCTTCGAATATTATACAAGTGAGAGAACAACAAAATGAAGATTTCTGAGAACAACGAATATAGTAGTCTTGAAAGTTTGTTAACACAGGGTTGTGTAGCCATAGCACTCACATATACATAATAAAAAATAAAAAATAAAAATAAAAGAGTAAAAGCCTTGTTATCCATTGCTGCACACGAATGAGGTAAGCTTTGTGTTTTACATCATCTGCTGCCTGCACATGTTAACACAGCAAACCCGGCGAAAAAAGCCAGCAAACTCGGGCTTGATTTGGGTATGCTATATACAGCTGTCTGCACATGTGTAATAACTACAATAATGTTTAAATATTAAATTTTCTGGCTAGTTTACTTTTTTATAATACACCATACTTTAACCCAAAATGAATAATTAAAAACAATGAGTAAATCTTCTAATATTTTACAATATTAATATTAATTAATTTTACTGACATAGCCAACTCAAATTCTTGTTCAAACACAGTAGATATGCTTATTCTATGCATTTTGAGCACTTTTTGTGTGAAATCATATTTATTTTGTCCATCAAAGGTGTACTTTCACTTTAATTGAGCATGCTGACTCGTGCGGTGTGAAACCTGCATTGTGGGTATTATCCAGCCCTTGAGCTTGCACCGGTTGTACACTCGTTACTGCGGTGCATTGTGGGATTGAATGAGCACTCGACTAACGTTCACTATGGTTTCGTACACCACTACAAATTGCTGTTCCCTCAAATAGTGCCCTATTTAAGGCTATAGGGGGCAATGATGGCGCACGCAGTTGAATCATCCGTCCACTTCCCTATACAGGTATAAATTAGTTTGAACTTTCTTATTAAATTTATACATGCTGCTTTCCATGACAGAGATCAAGATAATTTTTTTTTACTGGAGCTGCTAGTTTGCAAATTTTTAAATGATTAGCCAGCCCTCCCAGTGCACCGAGTGTCCGAATTCACTCACTCGTTTTCATTCACTTCTTCAAGAGACTATATTAGTGGACTAATTTAGGGAATAGCGAATGAGGGTATAGGGGGCTATTTCGGACACAGCCCAAATTACGTTGCAGTTACATAACAGTCACGTATTTTGGTTAGCTGGGGTTCAACTGTTCCAATGTTCTTCAAAACATCAACCAGATAGCTATCCTGCACATCCTTTGCTTTTGCAGCATATTTAATGTTGAGATTCATCTTTTCACACTGAGAACAATTGAGGGACTCATGCACAACTATTATAAAGGCTGCAAACATTTACTGATGCTCAAGAAGGAAACACGATGCATAATGTTCTTATTTTGATTAAGGATCTTATTTTTCAGTACTGCCTTTCAAAAACTACAGAAAATATTTCTACATTTGCCAGAAGACAAAAGATAAATATACACAGATTGTGTTACTTTGAATGCATCATAAACATAGATGGGTTTTTGTCAAAATAATGAGAATGATCAGGAGTCATCATTGAGAATGCGAGTTCTTTTCATGAATTATATGCTGTCATTAAGATACACAACAGCTTTATCATTTCTAACTAAACCTAATAAATAATCTTAATGATTGTGTAAGCTTAATTCTCAAAGTAACATTTCAACAATTTATGCATAAGAAAGTAAAACTTACTTGACATGGTTCTGTTGGGTAATACAGCCCAGTAGAGACTAATATGCACAATGAAGACCAGAGTTTTCACTTAGCTGTATGATAGAAAGAAGACAGAGTTATATTTAAAAACAAGAAGTGAAACAGCAATGTAACTGCACTTAGAGATGTTAAACCCACATGCATAATTTTAACACGTTGAGTGTGCTCAGGGACTACACATTGTAAGGTTGAAAAGATCAAGGAAGATATTATAAAAGATATTTTAAAATGAACAAAGACATTTGCTTTGCTGTTTCAACCCCCTCTCTCTTGTTTTTCATTCTTGTGGGTGACAAGTGGAAAAACACTGAAGTGGTAAACATGTTGCTAATATGGTAAAAGGACAGAGGCTTCAGCCTCGGAGGTTAGAGGTATAAACGTGAGGGGAAGCTTCCGTTCTTTGTCAGTACTCACCGGGACGAATATCGCGCGTGATTAGGGACTTTAAGCAACAGCTGCTTACAGAAAGGCAACGGCAGCCGGAAGTAAACGGTTAACTGCCGTAGCTAAAGAACGCAAAAACCACTAAGCAACAGTAAAGAGGACGGCGAAGGGGATCATTTAATCATTTGACAAAATACAAAATATGAAAGTGGTTTTAAAAAGCAAGAGAATGGTTGCTTTGGGTATTTACTTATACACAGAGACAATTACAATGCCACATACCATAAAACATAATATTAACTTTCCTTATCTGTCACGTAGTAACGACTACGGCAAATCAGCTGTTCTCGCGTAGTAGACGGTTACAGTAGAACGTCGCGAACGCCAGGCGTAAAAGCATTTAAAAAAAACAAACAAAAAAAAACTCCTCGGTTTCGTTTTTTGGTTTGACGCACTGCATTAAAAACTGGCAGACCAATGAGAGTGGTGCTTTCGTTTACGTGCCTGGAGATGCTAAAGTTACAGTAAAACACGACTTGGTGGCGCTCAAGCACAAAACGGTCTTGCAGAGAACATATTGATACCAAGACGACGAAGAGAAAGTAAGTAGACGAGGAAGACCCCATCAAACTATCCCTGCTTCTCAAACAGCTCCCTAGCTTCCTAAGTTGTGTATCAGTATATCATGCATATGAATGTGGCCGACTCCCTGATCAGTGCCCCCTGACTACTGAACTAGGGACGCACGCTATGGGTGCTCTGCCACTTTTTTTTCCTTCTTTTTTTTAATTGCAATATTAACAAACAGAACAAGTTGGCACATGCAAAAAAACACACACAAAAAAAACACAATATTTCAACAAAGAAGAAGAAAAAGAGGGCAAATAGATAAATATATTAAGGAAGAATATTAAACATGGCACAAATTCTGGATGTTTTCATTGCTTTCTTGTTAACAGAAGTTGAAATTGTATTTAAATACATCTTCAATTCTTGTTTGAAAAAGTTAAAGTGGGGTTTACATTTCATGTATTTACACTTATGGATATAAAACTTTCCAATAAATAACAGAAGGTTTATACAAAAACTTGCATTGAGTAGATTCTTGTCATTAACATAAAACCCAAAAAGAATGTGTCTATATGATAAAGAAAAGTTACAAAAAACATTTTGGACAATCAGAGCATCAATATTATTCCAGAAAGACAAAGTAAAGGGACATTCCCAAAAACAAATGATCAACAGTCAACTTTGAATAATTTTTATAGGATATTTCTTTAACTTTATTTGTTAAAAAGAATTTCTGAAGGAGTGACCAAACATATGACCACTTAATATCATCAAAAAGGTTATTCCAAAAGGAAATGGAGGAAGGAATAGAAGTGACAATGTCCAAAAATAACGACCTTATTTTGCAATTGGATTTATGCCCTGAAAAACAAATAGAACAAACCACAGTGGATTCAGGGCTAGGGGGACAAACAGAAATCACTGTGGCACTATTATTGTTTCTAAACAGCATACAGATTTCTAAAGAGATGGCTTTGAAAATTATATTAAATTCTTTACTAGATACTGGAAATTGATATCTTGAAATAAAATCGGAATAACTAAATAAATTACCATCACTATCAAACAGCTGGTTTACTAACATCACTCCATTAGTGAACCAATTTTCAAGAAACAAAGATTTCCTCTTATGTAGAATATTACAGTTGTTCCAAATAAAAAAAATTGTGTGGCGAGAAATAATGCTTGTAAATAAGTCTCCAAGCGCCAAGAGAGCACAGTTGCATGTCACTGATAACTGCGGCAACATCAACGAACGCTCAGCATGATTTCAAAAACAACACATTCCAGTGCCAGATCAACTCTTATTTACCAAACGAATAAAATAAATGCTTTGCTAGTCAGCTGGAGATGTTTCATGTGTATTAGGTACATCCATGCCGCAAGATGTTTCAAAAAGTGGTAGGGACAATATCAGCCCTGGTGAAAAGTGGTGGGGACGTGTCCCACCTGTCCCTCCCACAAATTACGCCTATGTGTAAGACAAATATCCTTATTTAAAACTTACGCAAAGCTCGTAAAGTAAAATAATGAGCTTCCGGTGCGACAGCCATATGCATTCGTCTAAAAATGCGTTAACTTCTGCAACCGCAACGTTGTACACAATGACATGACGTACTACGAGTTATAACATAGGACAGTGTAGTACGTCATGGCATAGCGTAGAACGTTGAGTGGTCTTGTTTTTGTGGAAACTCAAAGTGCATCCATATCCATTTCTGGAAGAAAGGTCATGATTTTTTGGAAGAAAGTCGTGATTTTGTGGGTTAATTTGACAGACTGTTTTTAATGTCTCTGTGATTTGTCTGAATGACACAGAAGAGAGAATATTATTGAATAAATGTGTTATTTTTGTTTTGTTTTTGCACACAAAAAGTATTCTCGTCGCTTTCATAAAATTGAGGTTGAACTACTGCAGTCACGTTGACTATTTTAAAAATGTCTTTAGTACTTTTCTGAACCTTGACAGTGGTGGTTAAATTGCTGTCTATGGAGGAGTCATATACCTCTCTGGTTTCATCAAAAATATCTTAATTTGTGTTCTGAAGATGAACGAAAGTCTTACGGGTGTAGAACAGTATGAGGGTGAGTAATTAATGACAGAAATTTCATTTTTGGCTGAACTAACCCTTTAAATACACGGGGTAAATTCCAATCGGAAGTGAACTATTCCCTACTCACTCGAAGGGCAGAGCCCTTGAAATGGAGACTTTGGACTTGGTGAAGGGAGCAATGAAAGACCACATAATTTCCTCATTAGCTTCACATGGAATGTTACCACGACAAAATAGGCAGCGACAACAGGAATATCTTATTATTGCTTTTAATATGATACAAATAAATGTACATATAATGAAGTTTTTAAAATATGTTTGTCTCCAGGTCAGCTGATAAAATCTATTTTATTTCTTAATACTAAATGATCAAACAATAAACGATAAAAATATGTTTGAAATAATCAGAATTCATATTTTAATAAAGAAAGATACATGAACAGTTAAAAAGTCACTTCTAATGTTTCTGAAATAAAATAATTCTAAATCTCAGTAAAGTCTGAGTAAAATATTCTTGCCTAAGGAAAAATAAAGTTGTCGAGATCTATTTAAGCCAGAATGCTAAAAGAGCAATGGTGGAGTCAAGATAGACTGACTAAACAGAAAAACTGTGGTTTAGACCCACACTTCACTCAGTGGAAACCACCTGGAAATCGCAAAAGGACCATTGAGTGGTATTTGGACTCAGTTCTGAGACAGTGTGTTTCTTCCTTCAAAGTTGGTGAGTTTAAAGGAAACACCATCACCACTCAACCACAGTCACCCTTGTCCATTTCTAAGCCTCAACCCGTAATGAAGCTACAATTTTGTTATACAAAGAAGACAAAATTATTTCCCAGAAGACAAAATAAAATCAATATACACATATTTTACTTTAAATAGATCTTAAACATAGATGAGGTTTTGTCAAAATTATGAGAATGATCAGGAATCATCAGTTCCAATGGATATAAATCACACTATGCCACTGTTTTCCAGAAGAAGTGAGTTCATGATTTTATAAGCTGTCACACAACAGCTTTGTCATTTCCTCCTAAACCCAATAAATAATCTATCTCTGCTGGATCTCTAATGTAGGAGCAGGTGAATAGAATAATCGGAAACACTTTATTTTAGGGTTCAATTCTCACTTTTAACTTTCTTATTAGCTTGCATACGGTTGTTTATTAGTACTTATAAAGCACATGTTAATATCTTATCCTGAATGACCTTATTCTACATCCCAAAAACTACCTTTCTAACTATTAATAAGCAGTAAATTAGGAGATAATTGTGGCAAAAGTTGTAGTTAATTAGGGTGACCATATTTTGATTACCGAAAACGTCTCGGTTACGTATGTAACCCTCGTTCCCTGAAGGAGGGAACGGAGACGTACGTCAGTAGTGACCGACGATCGGGCTCTTCACGTCTACCGGCTGCTGGAAGCGAGTACATGGGAAGATACCAGTTCTACATGAAGGCTATAGAATCTAGCGAACATGTTAGGTGTCGCCCAGCCCACAGCTCTACAGATATCTGTCAGCAAGGTGCCATGCGCCAGCGCCCAGGAAGAGGCCACTCTTCTGGTGGAGTGGGCTCTCAACCCGAGTGGGCAAGTCACGCCCTGAGACTCATAAGCCAGGGCGATGACATCCACTATCCAGTGGGCCATCCTCTGCTTGGAGACAGCCTTTCCCTTCTGCTGGCCTCCGTAACAGACAAAGAGCTGATCAGAGGTCCTGAAACTTTGCGTTCTGTCCACATACAGGCGCAGAGCACGGACGGGACAGAGCAAAGCTAGGGCTGGGTCTGCCTCCTCCGAAGGCAGCGCTTGCAGGTTCACTACCTGATCTCTGAAGGGAGTGGTAGGAACCTTGGTTACGTATCCAGGCCGGGGTCTCAAGATAACGTGAGAGTCACGGGGCCCGAATTCCAGGCACGATTCATCAACCGAAACTGCATGCAGGTCCCCTACCCTCTTCACCGAGGCCAATGCAACCAGGAAGATGGTCTTAAGTGACAGTACTTTTAACTCACTGATTGCAAAGGCTCGAAGGGATGACCCCAGAGAGATGTAAGTACCAGGGGAGATCCCATGAGGGTATAGAGGAAGGGCGAGGCGGATTTAGTCTCCTCACCCCCCTCAGGAACCTGACGATCAGATCGTGCTTCCCCAAAGACTTACCATTGACTGCGTCGTGATGTGCGGCAATAGCAGCGACATACACCTTGAGGGTGGAGGGAGACAGCCTTCGCTCCAAGCCCTCTTGCAGGAAGGAGAACACAGATCTGATCGAGCATGATCGGGGGTCCTCTCGGTGAGAGGAACACTATTCGATGAACAGGTTCCACTTCAACGCATTGAGGTTCCTCGTAGAAGGAGCTCTAGTGGAAGTGATAGTGTCTACAACCGCTTGCGGGAGATCACTTAGAACCTCCGCGTCCCGTCCAGGGACCACACATGGAGTTTCCACAGGTCAGGACGCGGGTGCCAGAGGGCGCACCGTCTCTGAGTCAGGAGGTCCTTCCTCAGAGGAATGGGCCAGGGAGGTGCTGTCGCGAGGAGCGTCAGATCCGAAAACCAGGTTCGAGTGAGCTAATACGGAGCCACTAGCAAGACCTGCTCCTCGTCCTCCCTGACTTTGCACAGGAGATGTGCGAGGAGGCTCACTGGGGGAAACACATATTTGCGTAGGCCCCGGGGCCAGCTGTGTGCCAGGGCATCCGTGCCGAGCATGCCGCCGGTCAGGGAATAGAACCACTGGCAGTGGACAGTCTCCGGGGAGGCGAACAGATCTATCATGCCTCGCCAAAGAGCTGCCAAATCAACTGGATCACCTGGGGATGGAGTCTCCATTTGCCCGCAAGCGGAGGCTGCCGTGAGAGCTCGTTGGCTGCACGGTTGAGCACGCCTGGGACATGAATGGCACGAAGTGACATGCAGCGGGAGCGTAGACCACCCTGATGGCTGATGTACGCAACGGCCGCAGTGCTGTCCGCGCAGACCAGTACGTGCTTGTCTGTCAACAGCTCCTTGAAGCAGCTCTGTGCAAGACGTATTGCTAACAACTCGAGACAATTGATATGCCACTGCAGTTGAGGCCCGTCCACAGACCTGACACTGCATGCCCGTTGTACGTGGCAACCCACCCGGTGGCAGAGGCATCTGTGTGGACCACAGCATGCCTGGACACTTGTTTGAAGGGAACTCCAGCTCGCAGGAACGAAGAGTCTGACCACTGGGTGAGAGTGTGATGGCAGTTCGGTGTCACTGGGACACGGAACATGCCGCGCTGCCACGACCATCTCGGGACCCGGCCGTGGAGCCAGTGTTGAAGCGGCCTCATATGAAGCAATCTGAGCGGCGTGACTGCGGCTGTGGATGCCATACGCCCCAGGAGCCTCTGAAAGAGTTTCAGTGGGGCCGCTGTCCTGCGCTTGAGCGTACTCAGGCAATTCAACACTGACTGGACGTGCTCCTCGGTGAGGTGCGCTGTCTGGGCGACCGAGTACAGTTCCATACCGAGATAAGAGATCCTCTGCCCGGGGGCGAGTTTGCTCTTGTCCCAGTTGACCCAAAGACCCAACCGGCTGAGGTGAGTTTACACCATGTCCCTGTGTTCGCACAACTGCTCCCGCGAGCTGTCCAGAGTGAGCCAGTCATCGAGGTAGTTGAGGATGCGAACGCCCTGTTCCTTGAACAATGGCCGCCTCCGCAACCTTCGTAAAGATGCGGGGCGACAGGGCCAGCCCGGAGGGTAGGACCTTGTACTGATATGCCCGACCCTCGAACGCAAACCGTAGAAAGGGTCTGTGTCAAGGCAGAATCAAGACATGAAAGTACGCGTCCTTCAGGTCGATCGCTGCAAACCAATCCCGGGGACGGATGCATTCGAAAATGCGCCTCTGCGCAAGTATCTTGAACGGCAGCCTGTAAAGGGACCGATTCAGGACACACAGATCCAGGATTGGCTGTAGCCCACCGCCCTTCTTGGGTACAATGATGTAGGGGCTGGAGAACCCTGACTCCATATCGGCTGGAGGGACCGGCTCGATTGCATCCTTCGCCAGGAGGACAGCAATCCCCGCCCGGAGAACAGGTGCATTATCCAGGGACACACGAGTGTAATGGACAGCCCTGAACACCGGGGGACGCCGGGCGAACTGAATCGCATAGCCGAGTCTGATGGTACGAATGAGCCAGCGGGACGGGCTGGGAAGCACTAGCTAGGCTTCCAGACACTGAGCCAGCAGGACCAAATGCACCACAGACGTACCGGGCGTGGAGCAGCAAGGTAGAGTGCTGGGACCCGACTCGGATGACATAGCGGCCCAAAGTGTGGTCAGACTCTGCAAGGTGGCAGTGTGTACAGGAGAGACGGCACATGGGAGGCGGCCTCGACCAACACACTGGAATCTGCTGGCGAAGTGAGAGGGGGCTGAAAGTGGCGAGGCGGGCCTTCGCACACTGCCAGCCGCGCCCTCTTGGCACCTGGAGGATTAGAAAACAGTTCTACTTTGTGGGTACCGCTGGACTCCAGGGAGCCACCGGCGGAACAGACCAAAATTCTTCACCTGGCCCTCCTCCGGGGAGGGAGCGATGCGGGTATTGTCTCCCCGCCCCGTTTCTCCAGGACCGCTTCTCGCTAGCCAACTGGCTTGGCTGCGGGCTGAGCGGGCTGGGTTTTAGGCCAGCTTGTGAGATGAGAGCATCGAGAAAGCGTACTTTGATGATGACACACCTCTGCAAGGCTAGCCAGGGGTGTTTCCGGACCACCATGGTGGACATTGTCTGGCCAGGGGCCTGTGCTATGACTTGCATCATGCGTAGCTCAACCCCGACTCAGAACTACCCATGTGAAATGAGTGCTTTGGCATTCCACAGACTTGCCGGGGGCCAAGACCCATGCAGGGCAGAGATGGTGTGTGTAGTGTGAGAGAAAAATCTTTTAATGCAGATTATGGCCCTTTTGGTGTTTTTTATATTTGGCACCAAAAAAGGCTTCCAAACTGCCAAGTTTTTCATGCACATCTGGGCTAAAGACAGGGGGCGGGGCAAGGCACGTAAGCGTCGCATCTGATTCAGCATGAGCACATCACAACCGTGGGACGCCCAGCCTCATCTTCATGTCAAGAGCCAAACAACCCTCTCTCAAACGTGGCTGTCTAACTGGACGACACACGGCGTGCTGAGCGCCGACGTGGCCATGTTGTTACTAAACATAAACCACAGACGAACACAGTCACAACATGTTTGCGATGCACTAGAGGAGTAGGGGGCCCATGGAGATTGGCTCGGCAGGTATTGCCCCACTGTGATCCTCTGGTCACCCTGGCTTATTTCACCAAGTGTAGTACTTTTCTGATTCAGAAAAAGAAACTAGATCGGAGAATAGGTGAGGGGACTCCACGTCATTTGAGGCGCTTGAGTCTCGACCACATGATGTAGAGCGCCTAAGAACGCGCTGGGTTGCCATGGCAATGCGCGCTGTCAGCTCGACGGCACACGGCGCGCTGAGCGCTCAAGCCCTTACGAGAAAGGCAAGACGAACAACGCGCCGACGTGCGGCATAATCTTGCAAGAGAATATGAACCACCCACAAACACAGTCTCAGCACGCTAAGCGGACATGAGAGAAAGCGATTGTGGCCGTCAGTGAGCATAGGAAACGACCGCCTCCAGAAACGCACAAACAGAATGACATCTTGAAAAAGACGCAGTGTCTGTCTGTGAAGCTCTTTTAGAAGCTCTTGTTCTTTGTGCCGAAGCACACAGGGAACAGTCCCAATGTGACTGCAGGTACACTTTTCACTCCCTGAGTCACAGACACAGAGGAACCGGCCTAAATCGCAAACCAAACGGGGCAAATAATGTTGTGAAAACAGCAGTTGAGAGCTGTATAAACAGCTCGAGAAGCTCACTCTGGGATAGCTCGCAGCCTCCCTGTACAGTGCCATAACGCCAGCACTGTAGAACAAAAGCTCTTCAAAGGCTTGAGAAGTCACTCTCAGTCTAATAGCAGGAACACACAGGTTGGCTCTGAAGCGAAAGACAGAGTGCGATTGCATCTGCTTCCTATTTATACCACCTGGCGGAGGCGGTGCGCATTATGCAAATATCGCATGCCAATTCCATTGACTTGTTTTTGTTCACTCGAAGCTGATAGGGCTCTCTGGCGATATCCCAATTCATCGGTCACAACTGACGTACGTCGAACGTGACCGACTGAAAGGGAACCAGGACACTCGGCCCGGCAATGAGATACTCAAATGATACTCGAAGTTTACTCAAAGATGCCTTATAATTTCAATACATTTAAAGTATGCCTCCCATATAAAATTGTTATATTACAAAATACTATATCCAAAGACACAAATTCAGATTTCAGATTCAGGCTTCTCAGAGGTTACTCAACACACTGCAAAAACAGATGTCAAAAAAACAATACACATGGCTGTGTTGACAGCATTTTGACACATGTTGTGTAGGATTTTAACACACAATGTGTAGTTTAAAAAAACTGACTTGGACAGATTGACAATAAATGTGTTATCTCCTGGGCGGGCAGTTTGTGTTTATGGAAATAAAAATACATATATTTCATATGGTAGCACATAAAAAGCTCTATGAATAATGAATAATCATTTAAAAAAAAAATATATACATTATATATATTTCAATTTATTACACGAAATATTAACGGCTGTTTTTGTCGGCCAATCACGTCATGCCTCTTGTCTTTTCAAACTGCGCTCTTTAGGGATGGGCGATACCAATTATTTTCTTTCCGATCCGATACCAAGTAGGCTACTTTCAAGACAAGTATTGTCGATATCGATACTGATACTCCAGTTAAATATTTTCATGAGAGTTATTTTATATTGTTTTTTGATAGCCATCATTATTAATATTAAATAAACTGCAATGGACATGATTTTTTTTTACATTTATTAAAAAATACTGAACATTATTAATTAAATGAACAAAGATATCACTGTAGGCTAACAACAAAATATAACAAATATAACAAAAAATGTAACATGTCTCAAACTTTTTTTTAGGTTTTTGAGATTAAACAAAGTGAATGTTGACATTCTTCTCTTCAGCCTTCTCTTGCTTTTTAAAAAAGTGCGGCGCACTCGACTCCCTTTAAAATCCTGCACTGTGCGTGCTTACTTGTCTTTGACAGAGTGAGAGAACATTGTCTCGACAAGCGAGACATATCCAGCTGCAGACCCGCAGCACCACAGTTCCAGAACCTCAGCTACAGAACGGAAGTGAGGGGCGTGGCTTAAACAGTCATATTTGCGCTACCCATAGGCCTACATGTAATTTTCTTTCGTTAAATATAAGTTGTTTTTACATGGATTTTGATTGGATCGATGTCTACAGTATTTAACAACAATACGTTTAAATAAAGTCATTTTTCTGTTCATATTGGCCTATTATGCATAAGATGATGTAGGCTACAATGAGGAGTTTTAATTACCATGTTAATGGATAATACAAACTCTATGTTTTGTAAAGGCATGGACTAATTTGTTAAAAAATATAAATTATAAAATATATTAAAAATACATATTGAAAATATATACCATATAGTAAAATGTCTCCCTTGACTGTATGTGATATTATATCCATATGTTCATGTTGTGAACTTGACAAATAATGACACGGAGGTATGGGCATTTGATGTCAGCCTACATGTATTTAATCATTGCAAATCCTTAAACAAGTGAAACATACATTTAAGGCAATGAGGCATTTAACAACAGAAGGTGTATATACGGTGAGTGTGTGATATTTCTGTCGTGATGTGGTGAACAAATTCATATTTATATATTTATATTAAGTGTTTATCTGCTATAGGCTATTGAATCATTTACATTTTATCATTAAAGATTTTTTTGCATTTGTCAAAGATAATTATCGTGTTAATATTAAAGGAGCTGTATGTAAGAAATCTATTTCAATTAATCATAAAATGGCCCTGATGTGTCACTAGACATTAAGAAATCATGTTCATTTCAAATACTTATATCACTGACAAAAGTAGTCCGGCCAGGATATTGTCATTTAAAAAGTGGACTTGCAGCCCTCAACTGATGTTGATGTTGTCATTTTGTGTTTTGGCCTGACGCGCCTCCCTCCACCTATCTACCAATCACGAAGTCAGTAGTGTTTCGGGATCCGTGTTGCCAGCTTTGCTGTAACCTACCCTAAGTCCAGTCGGATAAAAATGTCTAATGTTACTAAATCAAAAAGACCTCGTTGTAATTCAGAAATTCGTCGTGACAAAGTCCGAAATAAAACCAGAGTTTGTATTGGAGATGCTTTTGAAAGATGGAGACGGCTGAAAACAGAGAAGAATTTGATATTTGAATTTCTCCTGGACAGGTAAGATTCATCTATGCTTGGCTAACTTGTACTTGATGTCAATGGACATTTTATATATTCATGACAGTCGAACAAAGTTATGCATGTTTGTGCAAAGTAACATAACGTTAGCTCACATGGACGTATGCTCTGTCATTATGCTGAGACGCTGAGGAAAACAACATTAGCACGCCCATTATGGCAATTTGAAACGTAATTGAGACAGTAGCCTAATGTTACCTCAGTAAAAATGATTCGTCATTTGTTTTTCATTGAAGCAGCCTACGTTTCTGCTGAATCCTGCAGCTCATCTGGCAACCTCGAGTCAGGGGGTAGGGGGAGGGGATACACCGCTCTACAGTATTTTTATAGTGATTGCAGTACCAGTTTAGGCCACAATCCTACATACAGCTCCTTTAAAGGGATAGTTCAGCCAAAAAATGTTGTCATCATTTACTCCATCATTTGTTCCAGACCTGTTTAGGTTTCTTTCCTCTGTTGAACACAAAATAAGATATTTTAAAGAATGTTGGTAATCAAACAGCTGACGGTAGCCGTTGACTTCCATACAGGAAAAAAAAAAAAACGGTGACCATCAACTGTCTAGTGACCAACATTCTGTAAAACATCTTTTAATTGAGTTATTTTATATCATTTGCAGTTTTTAAAAAGTATACATTTAAGGTTTGAAGTGCACATTCAATACAACTATTGCATTTCTTTTTCACAAGGGTTTGAATGTGCCATTACAGAGCGTGCAAAAAACATTGTCAAATGAGAAGGTAACGGGTCAGAGGGCAGCGGCAACATGGCCGGCGTCCAAGCAAATGTCAGGGTTTCCCTGCAGCTGAATCAGGAATTATGAATCACAGGAGCTGGGCAAGACGAGACTGTGTGAATGCGACAAACTGTCCATGTGAAGTTTAGTATCACGAGGGGTATAAGGGGTGACGTCCTTCCCCTGGCCATTCCCTCTAAACATAGAAGCGCCACGACTGACCGTGTGCTTTGTGTGATGTATATTTTGGTGAGGTGTTAGTGTGTCTGGCCGGGATTGTGAGCACATGCATAAGGGAGAAGAGTGTGAAAGGTTTGTTGATTTCATTGGTATCTCTATATTTACACACACACACACACACACATATATAACAGCTCAAGTGTCTGGCAGTGCTTTGTTTATCATCAGTTGCACGGCTGTCCATTTCTTGCCCATTACGCCTGTTCTTACTGTAAAGTCTTTTTTTTTTAATCATTATTTTTATTTTAACATTACATTTAAAGGCACCACCTCAAAACAACAGCAACTTTAGTTTGATTTAAATACAAACAGTAAGATATTTGGAAGATCCCCCCCTCTATTGACTGTCATAGTATTTTTTTTCCTTCTTTGGTAGTAAATGGGGGGCAAGATCTGCTTGGTTACAAACATTCTTCCAAATATCTTACTTTTGTGTACAGCAGAACAAAGAAATTTATACAGGGAGAGTAAATGATGACAGAATTTAAATTTTTGGGGTGAACTATCCCTTTAAGGGGTTATAAAAGGGCATTTCTTAAAAGGGCATACAATTTTAACAAAAATTTAAATTCTGTAATCATTTGCTCACATTACTCTCAAATGTCATTCACTCTTCTGTATATTGAAAATGGGCATGTTGTGTTTGGTTTAGAGGACACGTGAGAACAGATCTGGCATTGACGTCAAATCTGGTGTGCTACGTGTGAATATGCACATGTGAAAATGCCATTCGAGAGCTACTGCATTAATAGTGGATAATGGCTTCATTTGGGTTCTTTTCATCACATAAAGCTATTGTATGTCTCTAAAACACTTGAAATATAGTGCATAAGGACTACTTTTATATACTTTTTTGGAGCTTGATAGCCTCTGGTCAGCAGGCACGTGCACAGAGAGACCCTTAAGTGGTGCTAAAACACTTCTCAGTTAATTCTCAGGGGATGGTAATTCTTAAAGGGATGGTTCAACCAAAAATGAAAATTCTGTTCCAAACCTGTATGAGTTTCTTTATTCTGTTGAACATGAAAGAAGATATTTTGAAGATTGTTGGTAACCAAACAGTTGATGGACCCCATTGACTTCCATAGTAGGAAAAAAATACTATGGTCAATAAAGTCTAAAGTCTACTAAGTCAGTGGGGTCCATCAACTGTTTGGCCACACACAGGGTCGGGGAGTAACGGAATACATGTAACGGCGTTACGTAATCAGGATACAAAAATCCAGTAACTGTAGTTCGTTACAGTTACTACGCCAAAAAACATAGTAATCAGATTACAGTTACATTTTGAAAAAAGGGGGAATACTATCAGGATTACAATCGTTTCATTTAAAACTTAATAAATCATTATTTTGCCATAATAACACATTTTAAGCGCTGCTTGATTATACAGTAGTTCCTGGTTCTGTTGCCAGTGATGACTCACGTGAGCCACCTGCTTGGTGATTGCGCAAATAACACCCGTCTACAATCTCCTCAGACGCAGATCACTGCTGCAAGTTGAAACGATGCTGCCCGCGGGGAAAAACGCTTTCAATTCATGGAAATTTCGCTGCTATTTTGTTTTCAAAGAAGAAAATGCAAACGACATGAAAAAAACATTTTCTTTATCAAAGGACTAAAACAATAATCTGTAATACCATAATGTAGCCACTAGATGTCTGAATAGCCCTTTACACACACACACACACACATACATACATATATATTTAGGGCTGTGTATTCCCAAGTTGTGGAAATGAGACATGATTGCTTAGTTTGAATAGTTTTTAAAAGTAACCAAAATGCTAAACATTAAAATTAAAGCAGAACAAACTGGAACAGAAATGTGTTATCCGAGCTTGTTCAGTTTGTTTATGATCTGATGTGACCTTTATATTTTTAAGCTCTAAACAACAACAATGATAATAATATTGCAATAGATAATTTATCAGATTTTTAAAATATTTTTATTGTTGAGACCCATTCAAAAGTATGGAGTCTTTCTTTCTTTTATACATGTGACCTTGGAGTAATCCAAAAGTAATCAGATTACATTACTTTTATATTGTGGTACTTGGATTATGTTACTGAATACTTTTTTCATGAAGTAATTTGTAACTGTAACGGAATACATTTTTAAAGTAACCCTCCCAAGCCTGGTCACACAGCAGAAGAAAGAAGTTCATACAGGTTTGGAACAACTTGAGGGTGAGTAAATGATGACTTAAAGGCATCCTGTTGTTCCAAACCTGTATGAATGTCTTTCTTCTGCTGAACACAAATGAAGATATTTGGAAGAACGCTGGTAATGGGCCTCATCGACTTCTATAGAATGGGAAAAAAATACTACGGAAGTCAATAAATCCATCAACTGTTTGGTTACCGACATTCTTCAAAATATCTTCTTTTGTATTCAACAGAAGAAAGAAATTCATAGAGGTTTGGAACAACTTGAGGGTGAGTAAATGATGACAGAAATTTCATTTTTGGGTGAGCTATCCCTTTAATTTTCACTTTAGGGTGAACTATCCCTTTAATAATCCTGCGAGACGGCACAAGCCCCTCCCACTCTCCGACGTCCCTTGTCAAAGTCACCACAGTCTGGCATCCGTGACTCCCGGGCCTGCCTTCATTGGTGACAGCCAGGTAACCATCGTGTTTGCTCTAAACTTCTGCACTGTTTGTCACCGCCGTGAAAATAAACCACTATTAAAACATCTCAATACAGCCAGCCTAACTTAGGCAATAGCCCTCCATTAAACTAAAGTCTGGTTTTGACGTAAAGCGTCGTGCAAGGTCATAAATGCTACCAAAATGAATAAAAATGCCCCCAAAATTCAAGATATGAATTACCCTTGTATTTTGTGTTTATAACAAAATATCGTTAAGCAATATCAAATGAGCAAGAGTGAGTTTTCTCAAATATACTGTAAATGTGCTATTCACAAAATGTGATATTCATTTAAATTTATACTCCAGTACAATAAGTTGATTATATGAATTTACAATTTTTAGACAGAATGTTGTCAATTTTGACTGTTTTTGCTCTATTTTGCCAATGAAAATAGTTCCAAACAAAGCGGAAAAGTTGCGTCTCCAAGCAACACACAGCGGTTTTGTTCTTGAATGAGTTACAGTTTTTGAATGAATCGGGTGAGTCAATGATTCAATGACCCATTCATAAAGTCAGTGGATTGCTTCTTTCGTGAATGAATCAGTTGGTTTGAACGAATCGGTTGAAAGAATGATTCTATGATACACTTATCACGACTTGCCGCCACCTACTGGAGGTTTTAGTTTCTTATATAATAGTATTATTTCATTTTAACCAACATTTCATATTTCTATATTCAAAATATTTGATTTACATTGTTAATCTCATAACATTATTTAGGTAATTGTAATCACAGTTGTAAATGGATTATGATGAATGTTAAGAATACTGAAAAAATTTATCGCGTTTCCACAAAAAATATTAAGCAGCAAACTGAAACTGTTTTCAACACTGATAATAATTTCTTGAGCATCAAATCATCATATCAGAATGAATTCTGAAGGATCATGTGACACTGAAGACTGGAGTGATGATGCTGAAAATACAGCTTTACCATCATAGGAATAAATTACATTTTACAATAATATATTAAAATAGAAAATTTATTTAAAAGTTATTTAAAATTGTAATATTTGTCACAATATTTGTTGTCTTTTAAAGACATTTAAAGGATCTTACCACCACCAAACATCTGAAAAAGAACAGCGTGGACATTCTTCAAAACATCTCCTTTAATGTTCCACAAACACAAACAGGTTCAGAATGACATGAGAGAATAAAAAATGCTATTCCTTTAACAGGGTATAAACCGTCTGCTCAGTCTGTGTGCGGTTTCAGTGGGTTGTTAATGAAGTAAAAATGAGTTTGTCGTCAGTTTGTTATCCCTCTCATTACTGCCCATCCGTTGACCTATCCGCCCTGTGATGTGTCTGTAATTTATCAAGGCCTCTGAAGGCTGTAATGATTCAGGCTTTTTAATATCCCTGCACTGCAGTCCTCCAAATTTAGAGGTACAAAGTGAGTGTGTGTGTGTGTGTGTGTGTGTACTCAGCATGTTTTTTTCCGCTCGGCTCACAAAGTCGCCCCTAAATTTATCCTGACAGTCTCTGGGGAAATGCCTGGAGAACACTGCTTATAACCACAAAGGGGCTTGCAGAGCACAAAACTAGAACAAGAGCAGCCGAGACATTTCTCTAGAACAAAACCTGTCACGGGACGCTAAAGTTTGAGCAGCTCCGCTCCATGATTTTGACAGGTCAAAAGTATAGAATAGTTCCCTAAGTGAAGAAGTACACGATGACAGCTAAGACCAAATATATGGAAAAGTAGTTTGATGTTTCTTTTGCTTTGAAGGTTTGAAGGTTTTCTGAGTAAACTGCAGTGGATTGCTTGGTGGTTGTTAGGGTGTTCTTGTTGGTTGCTAGGTGGATTCTTAGTGACCCAATCATTCTGGTGTCATTCTGGCTTGGGTTGCTTCTTCAATGTCAGTTTATGAGATTTTTTTATTTTGTTTGCATGTTTTTAAAATTCTGATCATGTAGAAAAGTAATAGTGCACCTTTATGCAACAAGCTGCATGATTTGAGGTGTCATTCATGTCGAATGGAGCAGGATGGGTTACTCAACAAAGTTTAACATCTAGGGTGTGTGTGTGTGTGTGTGTGTGTGTGTGTTATTATGAGCAATAGTAATAGTGGTGGTTGCCTTAGAAAGTACAGAATGTGCTCCACATGTCAGAACATGCATGAGAGTAAAACCAGTTACATGTTTTCTAACTACCTCAATAAACCTCTTGCATTTTAGCCAATCAAGAAAACAATCAAGGCCTTGACCCCCTTTTACATTGGAGGTCAATGTAAGAACAACACACATACACACACACACCCCTCTGGGGAAAAGGTGCTGCTTAAATTCCCAGTGCTTCCTCTCATCCTCCTGTCACAGCAGATAGCCAATCATTGGAGTCAGACAGCCATTACTTCCTGCTTACGGGAAGTAAAGAGAGAGAAATATATATATATAAGTAATTGGAGAAACTGCAATGCTCAATATCGCAGATGTAACAATTCCCTCCTATCATTTAAAAATGCAAGTCACCTTTTTGATAGAGGAATCAGATGTTTTTTACTCAACACCTGTATTTGTGATTTGAGGTACAGAAAGCAAAATATTCAATATAATTTTTGTAAGATTTAGTAATTTGAGTTTGGGGTCAGTAAGATTTTTCAGTGTTTTTGAAAGAAGTCTCTTATGCTCATCAATGTTGCTTTTATTTGATCATAAAACACAGTAAAAACCTGAATATTGCAAAATTTGATTAGAATTTAAAATAACTGTTTTCTATTTGAATATATTTTAAAGGGTTAGTTCACCCAAAAATGAAATTTCTGTCATTAATTACTCATCCTCATGTCGTTCTACTCCCGTAAGACCTTCGTTCATCTTCGAAACTCAAATAAAAATATTTTTGATCAAATCTGAAATATGTGACTGCAGGTTGAACCACTGTAGTCACGTTGACTATTTTAACCATGTCTTTAATACCTTTCTGGACCTTGAAAGTGGTGGTTAAATTGCTGTCTATGGGGGATAAAAAAAAGCTCTCAGATTTCATCAAAAATATCTTAATTTGTGTTCTGAAGATGAACAAAGGTCTTATGGGTGTGGAACGACATGCGGGTGAGTAATTAATGACAGAATATTCATTTTTGGATGAACTAACCCTTTAAAATGTAATTTATTCATGTGAAGTCAAAGCTGAATTTTCCAGTCTTCAATCAACGTCACATGATCCTTCAGAAATCATTCTAATATGCTGAGTTGATGCTCAAGAAACATCATTCTGATTATTATTATCAATGTTGAAATCAGTTGTGCTGCTTAATATTTTTGTTGAAACTGTGATGCATTTTTTTCAGGATTCTTTGATGAATAGAACACTCAAAAGATCTGCATTTTTGTAACATTATAAATGTCTTTACAGTCAGTTTTGATCAATTAAATATGTTCTTGCTGAATAAAAGTATTAATTCCTTCTTTTGTTTAAAAAATATTAGTGTATGCTATTGAAGCAAAAGCTTAGCCAACAGTTTTGGAGATTTCAGTCTTTCCTCCATGTTGAGAGCTGTAGTAGGCTATAACTACACTAGCTACCCGGGGCGTTGCAAAAATGGCCGCCAAGTGAAGCGATAATGCATTCAGAATCCATTTTACTTTTGTAATGTGATGTGTTTTCAAGTAAAACGGTTATTCAATGGGAATAAAATGAAGGGCAGCACTTGATTTTATGTATTTAGAATTGATTGAATTGTAAAAAGTTGTGTATATGTTTGAAGGGCAGGAATTGAAAAGAAAGAGGGCTAGTGAAAACTTATTCAAGTTGTAAATGGGTTATAAACAGAAAGCGAGCAAAGAACGCTCGCTTTATAATCACTGAAGCTGTCAATCACTGCTACGTTCAGCGCCTGCTCACTGAGATCTACACTCTTGCGACGAATCTCTTATTTACATTGTGTTTACACTTTGTTAGTAATATGAAAGTGTCACCCGAGCTTGAAGAACGAAAACGCTGTGTTGATCGGATTGGCCATTGCGTTCACGCGCTCAACAGATTTGTCTCTGATTGGCTGCAATGATCAACGCTTCAAAAACATGTTGTAAATTGAAACCTTTGACGCTCTACACAGATACACACGGGAGCGCTTGAAAGCAGCCGCTTATCAGGTATTTCCGGTACTGCAGAAATGCTGATATCGTCACATTTTTTAAATTTCAGTACCAACTTGGTAGTGGTACTTTTGACAACCCGAATGTTGACTTTAAGCGTGCTTTGGTTTTTGGGAATGAGGGACAGGTGCTTTAGGAGTTGTGTTTAATTTATCACTTTGACTCAGCACCTGTGCTCTCTGTATCCTGTTTCATGGATCACTGTGTTGGCTTTCACAGCATCTCTCTTTTTCTCTTTCCTATTCCCATTTGTCTCCTCCTCCTCATTCCATCAGCACCATCCTGCTCTCTCTCGCTCTGATGTGCGTCACAGGCTGAGTAAACACGTTTGCTGTGGGGTCTGCTGCTCTCCTGCTTTGAATTTTACATAGAGAGTGGGCTAGAAGCTGAGAGAGACCGTGTGTGTGTGTGTGTGTGTGTGTGTTAGATTAGCTCCTCTGATCTCAGAGGCATGAAGACACATGCTTCATTAGCCATGTGTCAGAGACAGACCTTCAGAGATCACTGACCACTGCAGCTCAACACTAGCAGCATCTGTTTGCACATTTCAGGATTCATTTTATATGGCAGATCACAAGTTTATTCGGATCTCATAAGCCTGCTGGAAACTGTAGCAGAGCCCCATTAAATGAGCAAGACAGCCAGAAAATTCGGTCATTATTTGCCCACCCTCATGTTACTCCAAACTTGTATACATTTAGCCATGGAAAACAAAGAATTTCTGAAGAATTTTCATTTTTGAAAAGTTCAAAAGACGCTAGGGCTATATATATATATATATATATATCAAATTACTTAAATTTTGGTGTGTTGTCCACATAAAGCTATTGTATGGCTTAAGACAAATTGAAATATAGTGTAGTTATAAGTTATATTGACCACTTTTATGGTGCTCTTTTTTTATAAAGTATAAACTGTTTTTGTATGGAAAAGAACTGTGTGGAGATTCATCAAATGGTCTTTTTGTGCCCCACAGAAATCAATGACTGCAAACAGGTTTGGAACAACATGTAAATAATAATAAAAAAAAAATCTGAATGAAAACTATTAATTTAAATACCCAATGAAAACAAAATTGCAACTTTTAGTCCAAATAATTAACTTTGCAACCATCTATATGCTAGTGTATTTCTAAAATTGTAAAAATAGAGGTAAAAATAGTAAAAAAATTTAAATAAAAATAAAAATAAAATATTTACACTAATGTTCAAAAGTTTGGGGTCTATTTTGTAAAGAAATTAATCATTATTCAGCAAGGATGCAATGCTATTAATGAAAAGTTACAGAAAATACATTTATAATGTAACAAAAAATATATTTCAAATAAATGCTGTCCTTTTTCTATTCATCAAAGGATCCTGAAAATTGTATCACAGTTTCCACCAAAATATTAAGCAGCATTGTTGATTATAATAAGAAGAAATGTGTCTTGAGCATCAAATCAGCATATTATAATGATTTCTGAAGGATCATGTGACACTGAAGACTGGAGTAATAAATACTATATACGAACTACATATCAGACTACTACAGACTAGGCTATGCTGAAAATAAAATTTCCATATCACGTGTGATGGTGTGCTTTCTGTCTCTAAGTCAGCATTGTTCTGGCTTTCACTGCTCGTGTTTTCAGCACCTTGGACAGCGGCCAAACAGAAGCACGTCGCTGAGTAAGTGCGAGAGATTCTCCCGTCGGTGTGCTGTGATTGGTCAGATTTTGAGAGGCTCTGTGACTCATAATGATGCCAGAAGGCAGTGACAGAGTGATGAGCTCAACCATGACTGAACTGGGCCCCTCGACAGAGAGCCCGACCAGCACCTGCGTCTGTTAGTCCACACCGCCACTGTCCCAACACAACAAAAACAAAAACTATAAACCTTTTGTCAAAGGAGTGGTCTGGGTTCAATACAAGTTCAACAGATAGTTCCAAAAAAAAAAATAATAATTTTACTATTCTGTCAGAATTTATTCCCCGAGGCTGCATTTATTTGATCAGAAATGTTTCAGAAATCATTCTAATATGCTGATTTGATGCTAAAAAATATTATCATCAGTGTTGAAAACGGTTGTTCTGCTTAAAGGGATAGTTCACCCAAAAATGAAAATTATCCCATGATTTACTCACCCTCAAGCCATCCTAGGTGTATATGACTATCTTCTTTCAGATGAACACAATCTGAGATATATTTAAAAATATTCTTAAAAATCCAAGGTTTATAATGGTTGTGAATTTTGAAGCCAAAAAAATGCATCCATCATTAAAATAATCCATACGGCTCCAGTGGGTTAATAAATGCCTTCTGAAGCGAAGCGATGTGTTTTTGTAAGAAAAATATCCATATTTAAATCCAAATAACTAGCTTCCACCAGACGACCGTACGCAGAATGCGTAGGTCAACTTGTGCCAAATGAGTAACCCCTGACGCGATGTATGACGCAGGATGTAGGAGTATCGTAAGCTTAGACACCTCTCGTGGTTCAAACAAATAGGGCTGGACAACAAACTGAAGCTCCTCTTCTCTTAAGGTGACATTTCTCTTTAAAAATTCTCATTTTAGACTTCTAATTCGTGACCGGTGATTTGTTTTGCTCTATCCTCTGCGCTTCCGCGTTCATCAATAGGTCATGTATCGGGTTAGAGGTTACTCTTCCGCCGCAAATTGATGTGTACGGCTGTCTGCAGAAAGCTAGTTATTGTAGTTAAAGGTTAGTTCACCCAAAAATGAAAATTCTGTCATTAATTACTCACCCTCATGTCGTTCCAAACCTGTAAGACCTTCGTTTATCTTCAGAACACAGATTAAGATATTTTTTGATGAAATCCAATGGCTCAGTGAGGCCTGCATCGCCAGCAATAACACTCCCTTTTTCCATGCCCAGAAAGCTACTAAAGACATAAAACAGTTCATGTGACTACAATGGTTTAATCTTAATGTTATGAAGTGACGAGAATACTTTTTGTGCGCCAAAAAAACAAAATAACGACTTTATTCAACAATAACTAGTGATGGGCGATTTCAAAACGCTGCTTCATGAAGCTTCGAAGCTTTACGAATCATTTGTTTTGAATCAGTGGTTCGGAGCGTGTATCAAACTGCCAAAGTCACGTGAACTATTGAAGTTTCAAAACACTTATGACGTAACGAAGCCTCGTTTACTGAAATCTTGTGATTTTGGCGCTCTGAACCACTGATTCGAAACAAATGATTTGTAAAGTTTTGAAGCTTCATAAAGCAGTGTTTTGAAATCGCCCATCACTCGATATTGTGGAATAAAGTTTTGGTCTTATTTGCACTTTGAATATTGAGAGAGTGCGATTATGGTTGCACTTATTGTAAAGTTTTACCATAAAAATGAATAACAGTTTTCTCTTAATCGTATTAAGCACAAACAATAAGGTTTCATTTGTTAACATTAGTTAATGCACTGTGAACGATCATGAACTAACAATGAATGACTATTTTTATTAACTAACATAAACAGAGATTATTAAATTCTGTAGCAAATATATTGCTCATTGTTAGTTGATGTTGGTTAATATATTAATGTTAATAAATGAGACCTTATTGTAAAGTGTTACCATTTTTATTTATACTGTTTTTATTTCTATGATCAGTTTGTGGAAAGTTCAGTTAGGAGGTCAAAAGTTGTAGAAGCTCATAAATCATGTACAGTAAGGTCTGAAGAGACTGAAATCATACAGAAGAGAAGCCAGTCAGTTGAGTTAGTGGCAAAACCTTTTACAGTGCTTGAGTATTGTTGTCTTTTACTGCATATGATAATCAATACTCAGAAAGTAGAACTGAAAGGACATTCATTACAAGATGATTAGTTAAAACATTTTAAATACACCTGCAGAATATTTTTCTAGTCATGTATTTCGCCATTGAGGATTTCTTAAAAATAACGTGTAAAAATCTTGTCTCGTTCTCGTGAACTCAATCTCGTGTCTCGTCTCGTCTCGTGAGATACCTGTCTCGTCACACCCCTATTCACAACCATTATAAAGTTTGGAGCAAGGATATTTTTAAATATATCTCCGATTGTGTTCGTCTGAAAGAAAATAATGAGATGTTATTCATCTCCAAGTAGCTCTTTTCCAAAAACAAAAATGCACGTTAATTAATAATATCATGCTCCTAAACGCACTATAAAATTTCCATTGACTCACAATAAGACCAGGAACAGCAGGCAATAGTGTCAAATTTGCTTTCATGTCAACTTTAATTTGCATTGGGACAACATAAAAAAATAGTTTGTCCTGATTTCCTTGCTACAATCCTTCCCTTGCTAATTTACACACACACAAAAAAGTGTCAAAACGAACCTCCGAATGATTAATTTCCTAATTACACACGCATTATTCTTCTGAGCTGTTCTCTTATTAGTTCTTATTAACAGTTCATTTATATTTTCCCTGTTTGGTAATTTGTCACAATGACCAAAATAGAAAATGCAATTGTGCTTTTGAAGTGTTGGTGTGATGACTCACACTGGAGGCGTACAGTGTGGATTTGTGTTTTAGTTCAGTGTGTTTGATTTGACTGTTAAACAGATGTGTTTTTCTAAGGTCACAAGAGCTCAAAGGAGGCAAGAAGTGTGACAAAAATATAAAAGCAATTTTGACAACGCTGTGTGATTGCAAGACATCCGATTAGTCTGTCACCCCCCTTCCTTTGTCTTACCAACAGATCTGAAGTGGCTTTAAATGCTGGATGCTTTTCCATAATCGGACAACAAAATGAAATCCTGCCATTTGACATGTGCAGGGGAATCAGACCCCATGGGACGTGGAGGGAAGCAAGCTTTGAATTGCAGCATGATTGTGTGTGTGCCTGTCTGTGTGGGAGTATAAGGCTGTGGCTCATATTTCCAGGAGCTTTAGATTTGTCAGCAGACAGGCCTGACTCTTCCTTGAGGTCGCTCTGAATTAAATATGAGGAGTTTTGTGGAAAAGTTTCTGCAGGACAAGCAGTTGTCAGGAGGTGTCTCGGCTGGTAACTTTAAATCTTTTACCTGTTTGACTTTAATTGATTCTGTTTGTGACAGTTGCAGAAAAGTTGAAAATGTTAGACTGAGTGTAAAAGGTGGCATGTTAAATCTTGAATGTGCACTAATATGAAAATTATTTGGCCATTTTATATCCGTACTTAATTTATATTTTAAATTAGGTATAAATTACTCTACAGTACAACAGTTTACCAGCCTTACTTTTGTATGTACTGCTGACGTACTGCTTTTTGCATACTGTGAAGCAAAGAAGTTTGAATTTTCAGATACATAGGATGTATTCAGAACAGAATATTAGCTTGCTACTTACTGTATATTATACTTAGCCTACTATTTATATACAGTAAGTACTGCAGTAAATACTATATACTTCTATTTTTTAAGGTATAGATGCTATTTACACTAAATAGCAAAAAATTTATTTTCAAATAGTACTTGTAATAGATTTGTAATAGACTTGTAATAGATGCTATTTATTCTTAGTACAAATAGTGGCAGATAGTATTTGCACTTCAGTGTATTGTAGTACATTATAAAGCAGTATGCAATAACGTTCAGTGTATATGATCATATTTAATAAAATAATAAATGAATGCCGCTTTATTGGGATGTTACTTGTCCCTGTCTCTAAAGCTCTTCCCTGCACCTACCCGATAAACACTTTATTCCCACTATTAAATACCTGTTAGGCACTTCATTTTCACTTTTCAAATATTTTCCTAATTTTTATTTAAAATGAACTCCTCTCCGAGCTGATATGTAATGGGAAAGGGAGAAAAATGAGTTTGGAAAAAGGCGTATTTTTGAACTTGGGTCGGTCGCATCAAAATCTAACATCACCTGCCTTACTCTCCACGCCACTGCTTCTCTTATCAGATGGGTTTCTTTTGTAATTTTGTCTGGATCAATCAGACAATGGTGGGTGGAGTTAGTGTAAACAGCCACTGCCATCAAGGTCTATTTACACGTGGTGTATTTTTGGCAACAGGTTTTGGCAATGTGAATCAGCATGCATTATGATACATTGTTGTCTTATGGCATATACTGTATATACACAGTATACATTACCATTCAAAAGTTGAAGCATGAAGCAATACAACAGTTTTCAACATTGATAATAATAATAAATGTTTCTTGAGCAGTAAATCATCATATTAAAATTATTTCTGATGGATCATGTGACACTGAAGACTGGAGTAATGATGCTGAAAATTCATCTTTAATCAAACTGGAATAAGTTGCATTTTAAAAGATATTAGGATATTTTACTTATTAACTATTATTATTAACTATTTTTGATCGAATAAATGCCTTGGTAAGCATAAGAGACTTTTCTCCTAAAGTGTCAATTGAATGTGCAGTTCAGAATTTTCATAATAGATATGCGTACTGCCTTACTATATATACATATTCAGATATAGTCTGTATGTCTGGATATTCAGACCTGCTGCTACACAGTCTGCAAAAAGCAGTATGTTAAATTTGTACACGTACATAGTGAACATCAATGTTTGAAAACGATGTATGGCAGAAATATGGTTTTATAATAGTATGCTATTCTAAATTTAGTCAAAATAACCATTCATTTATATACTCTTCTTCTTACATAATACATGTAGCTTTGTAAGTGCCTAATCGACCTTACACTCTTAAAAATAAAGGTTCTTTATTGGCATCGATGGATCCATAAAGACCCTTAAGCTTCCATGGAACATTTCTATTCCACAAAAAGTTCTTTATAGTAAAATAAGGTTCTTAATTAAAAAAAAAAAATGTTTTAAAAATGGTACTTTAAGGAATTGTTCGCTGAAAGATTCTTTGGGGAACCAAAAATGGTTCTTCTATGGCATTACTGTGAAAACCACCTTTTGGAACCATTATTTTAAGGAATATTAAAGGGTTAGTTTACCCAAAAATGAAAATTCTGTCATTAATTACTCACCCTCATGTTGTTCCATATTCATAAGACCTTCATTCATCTTCGGAACATAAATTAAGATATTTTTGATGAAATCCAAGTTTGTTTGTTTTTTTATCCCCAATAGAAAGCAACAAAATTACCACATTCAAGGTCCAGAAAAAGTAATAAAAACAAATAAAATAGTCAACATGACTACAGTGATTTAACCTTAATGTTATGAAGTGATGAGAATACTTTTTGTGCGCAAAAACAAAACAAAGATAACGACTTTAAAGTGTACAACCCAAGATATGTAGTGAGTGAGTCAGTTATTCTTGATTTTAGATTTCGTTTTCTTAATATGTCTTAATATGTGTTACAAAATCTCTATATATTTCATAGAGTGTTTCAAAACAATGTGTAGAAGTGAAAGTGAGTAGTACAGTAAACTTTATTATGACCTGTTGTGTTGAAGAGTTAATGAACTCATTGGGGAGTCGACAACTACTACTACTCAACTCTTGCATGGTGAGCAGGCAAGACTTTCTCCTTCCTTGCCTGCCTTTGTGCTGAGAGCTGATATCGACTCTCAGGTTCCCTGTGGTGTGCGGCGCTCCTCAGGGTTCAGTCGTTCTGGATCTCCTCGTGTTCTCTGGGCTGTGCTCTTGCTCTCTGCTAATGAACTCCCATGACATAGAAATATACAACAAAATAACAGTTGAGGGAGGAAGAACAGTGTCTCCATCTTAATATAGAGGCATTGGCTAGCGGGTTTAGCATTTGGAACACCACACAATGTCTTCAGAATAATCTTTTATTGGCATTCTTTGTCCTCATAAAAATACTCACACACAATTAGCAAGCATTCTAATCTAGCTGGGCTGCAGAGGTTAACTGGTGAACAGGATGAGCCGGCTGGATTTATGAACACAGGTAGGCGGAGCCTAAGGATTTGGAACTATATAAATAGTAGTTCTAATCAAGGGAAAGCTATTAGCACTAAGATCAGGTGAATAAGAGCCACATGAAAAGGAGATTGTCCATTCTGACCCACAGACATGGTATAGTAAGGGATTAGGGTCAGCTTTCCTCTATGACACAACCTAAGTATGGTAATGTGATGCTATGCGGTGCTAATGTGGTCTGTGTACACTATTAGTGAATAATGAGTTTAGCTTAAGCTTTAGTGTTCATTTATGCTATTTTTGGGGTCTGAGAGATTTGTCTGTGATAATATGACCATGAGCTGGGAGCTACAGGAAATATTTTTAAATGTGGAATTGTGCTCATTGAGATCCTATAAGACAATTGTTTTATACTGATATTTTGTGAGAATAGTGTTTTTGAGAAGCTTTTGAGTGTATTTACCAACTAATTTCTTTAAATACTTCTTTTTGAGATTGGGCATATCAAACAAAGAATCATGACAAATCATATTAAATCATGGTATTGATCATATTAAAGTCACCATAATATCAAAACAGACAATTTATTATTTTTTATTATGGAATATTTCAGTATTTATTATAAATTATTATATAATTTTTTAATTCATGAGCCCTTATAATCTTTAATCAAAATAACTTCCCCTTCCTCTTGTGGCAACATCTCTTCTCTGATGATGTGTTTACTAGCGTGTGGGTGGGGCAACCTGTCACTCACATGAGATCCACCAATAGCAAACCACAGCCATCTAATCAATTCCTTATGGACAAAGTCAAGTCCTGCCCTACATTTGTTCTTTTTAAAGAAGCCTATTCACTCAGATATACATCATAATAGGTGAGAAAAGACTATCGCAACTTCCATTTCATGCCAAGTTTAGTTTGCTCATTTTGCTGCTGTATGATTGGACAGTCTCATAACAAAACTACATTTGCAACGATTCTCTGCATGACAGCATAAGAATGATTAAAAAAGTAAGCATAAGCATAAGAATTATATATATATTTTTTTTTTACCAATATCCTAAGCACTTTCTGTTGAACTAGTGCTAAAACAACTTCATGTTTTTGTTGGTATATGAAAAATAGAGAAAAATATTATTTTACTTTATATATATATTCCTTTTTTAATATAATATATATACAGTACAGTATATACAGTGTAATATAATAAATTATTAATTATTATATATTAAATTAATGTATTTTTCCCCACAGAAATTGTTTGAATGCAGATCACTTTGTATTTATGATTTCCAAACCAGTATGTAGCAAATTCTTGAACTTGACGGCAGCAAAAGTGTCCGTCTGGTCCCGACTAAAAATGGGAAAATTTTTAGTGTTTTGACAAGAGCGTTTTGGGGGCCTAAAAACAAAAACTTTTGAAAACGTGTATCAAAGTGCAAGTTTTTGAAAACGATACTGTTATTGTCTCCATGTAAACTACAAAAATGTACAATTTATTATGTGTTCAGTTTATAGGCGTGTAGTGTTTCTTTACAATGTGACATCGCCAACTACTGGCCTGGTGTGAATAATACATGCATTTTTAGTAGTTTACATTGTTGTCTGTACCCAAAAAACGCAAAGGAAAAACTTTTCCATTTTAGTACGTCATTGTCATGTAAATTGGAGATAAGAGCAAAGGACCAGGCATGGCCAAACAGACAAATGTACCATCATGCTGGTGTCACAGCAGGATGTTTATTCTTTGTCAATTGACTGTGGTGAGTCTGTGAGAGTCTGGTGATGATGCATGGGTTGACAATATACTACCTACACTATAAGTCAAAAGTGTGGACACAGGTTTTTATTTTTTATTATTACTATTAATATTTTATTTGCAATTTAGAATAATAGTTTTCATGACATTACTATGATATAACACAAATGGCTTTATGGGAATGATGTAGTGACCAAAATAATGTTAAAGAAATTATTTTTTTTTATTTGAGCAGCTTTTTCTTAGTTTATATTGGAGCTTTGCATAGTATTTCACCATTTAGTGTATTCAACCATTTCGAGTTTTAAGATAATTAGAAACAAAATGAAGAGTCTCCGAACTTTTGACATAAAAGGTATTCCTGCTGGTAAACCTGTTTAACCTTGCTGTACTTTCACTGAGTATTTTTACCCAGTGTCGACAGTGCAAATAGGGAAGTCACCAGGACAAACTCTTAATTCATCCAATTATCTAAATAAGCCTACTGAACTACAGGAGCTGGTTTGAATTTAAATGGTCTCAAAGCCTAAGTGACTTCATTTATTTATTGTGCAAAAAACCTTGTGACCAACAGCACATTTTTGCATTGTGTTTTTGTATTGTGTCTGTAGCTTGACATGTCTTAAACCAGAATTTATCAATCACAACACTCTGTTATGACAATATTGCACTTATTAAATTGCTCTTTGATGCATGCACAACACAGACATCATCATTTTCAAAAGTCACCCATAAACTCTTATGTTTGCACTAACAACTGTTTACTGTTACTGTGTACCAAATAATTGACAGAACTTTTTAAATGACATTAAATACAACCTGAATTCCAGAAATGTTGGGATGTTTTTTGAAGTTGAATAAAATGAAAACTAAAAGACTTTTAAATCACATAAGCCAATATTTTATTCACAATAGAACGTAGATAACATAACAAATGTTTAAACTGAGAAATTTTAAAATTGTATCCACTGAATGAGCTCATTTCAAATTTGATGCCTGCTACAGATCTAAAAAAAGTTGGCACGGGGCAACAAATGGCTGAAAAGCAAGACATTTTTAAAAGATTTAGCTAGAAGAACATCTAGCAACTAATTAAGTTAATTGATATCAGGTCTGTAACATGATTAGCTATAAAAGTGATGTCTTAGAGAGGCAGAGTCTCTCAGAAGTAAAGATGGGGAGAGATGTGAAAGAGTGCATAAAAAGACTGTGGAATACTTTAAAAACAATGTTCCTCCACGTCAAATTGCAAAGGCTTTGCAAATCTCATCATCTACAGTGCATAACATCATCAAAAGATTCAGAAAAACTGGAGAAATCTCTGTGCGTAAGGGACAAGGCCGAAGACCTTTATTGGATGCCTGTGGTCTTCGGGCCCTCAGACGACACTGCATCATTCATGATTGTGCATGATTGTGTCAATGACATTACTAAATGGGCCCAGGAATACTTCCAGAAACCACTGTCGGTAAACACAATCCACTGTGCCATCTGCAGATGCCAACTAAAGCTCTGTCATGCAAAAAGGAAGCCATTTGTGAACATGGTCCAGAAGCGCCATTGTGTCCTTTGGGCCAAGGCTCATTTAAAATGGACTGTTTCAAAGTGGAAAAGTGTTCTATGGTCAGACGAGTCCAAATTTGACATTCTTGTTGGAAATCATGGACGCTGTGTCCTCAGGCTAAAGAGGAGGGAGACCTTCCAGCGTGTTATCAGCATTCAGTTCACAAGCCAGCATCTCTGATGGTATGGGGGTGCATAAGTGCATACAGTATGGGCAGCTTGCATGTTTTGGAAGGCACTATGAATGCTGAAAGGTATATAAAAGATTTAGAGCAACATATGCTTCCCTCCAGATGAGTATACAATAATCAAAATAGTCAATATAAATAATAATAATTTATAATTTATTAAAAAACTAATTACAGTTATTATTTGAAGGATACAACTCTAAAATAACACTGCTAGGGTCGCACTAGCTGTTCATAAGTTCAAATTAATTTTTTTGTGTCTTTTAGGCCTATCATTGTAACCTATTGTATAGAAGCAGTAATTTCAACTGTTTTACTTGTAATACAGCTATGATTTACAATTATATATTTGTCTCTACTTTCACTAAAGTGCATGTAAACTAAAAACATAAATGTTTTGCGAGATAAGGACAGATAGATATGATTGATCATAAAACATTCACCACAGAATTATAAAAAGGTAGATTGCTGTTTGTTTGCATGTGAGTAGGAACTGTTTAACCTTCTGTTAGTGCCATTAACTAACTTGGCAAACACACACAATTTCATCCAATAAAAAACTAATACGGCCAGTAGGTGGCGGCAAGTCACTGTTTTAATGAGTGAGTCATTCATTCAGGAATAAAGCCATTGAGACTGTCTTTATGAATGAGTCACTGAATCAATGACTCACTCGATTTGTTAAAAAAAACTGCATTATAACAGGCTTTATCACAAAGTCAGTTGTTGCCCTGCATGTTCGTCACTAAGCAATTGTAAGATGACTTTTTATGTCTGAGCCGGGGCGGGTGCGTTAATCATTTTAATGTAATTTTTTTCCATAATTAATCACACAGAATTAATGCATAAAATTGACAGCCCTAATTGTAATATACATATCTATGATATATACAGCATCGCACTACGTCTTACTGCCATCTCCCAGTCTAAAGGAGTGACGTACATGTATGGTTAACGCTGATTGGCCAATGCAGTTGTCAGCAAGAAGTTCCTTTCACCAATGAGAAACCTGCAGCTATCCCTGTTTTATCAAAATAGAGTAAATCGCCATTTGAAAGTAACTTGATGCTTCAAATAAAGATCAATTACATGATTACACCAGTAGGTGGCGACAAGTGACTGTTAAAAAAATGGTTTGTCATTGAATCATTCATTTGAGATTCATTCAAAAACTCAGATTCATTGACAGTGATAATGAAACAAGTGAAGTCCCTTTTAAAAGTATAGTAACCTATTTGGGAATTAAAATATCTAAAAACGCTGATGTAATGGTCAACTCTAACTTTATGCCTGTTATTGAAAAAATGCAAAAGAAACTCATGGTTAACAAGAGATCTTTCTATTCAAGGGAAAGTTCTATTGAGTAAGGCAGAAGGTCTTTCGAGAGCAGCATACCTTTGCTCTTCTCTTAGTGCTCCAAAGGATATATTCTCACAAATGGATAAATTACTCTTTAATTTCATCTGGAGAAACAAACCTCATAAAATAAAAAAAAATAAAAAAAAATCCTTGTTAATAAATTATCTGATGGTGGGTTAAATGTTCTTAATTTTACTATTTTCAACCAAATTCTAAAATTTAATGGGCTTAAAAACTTTTTTAAAAATCAAACAAGTATTTTCAATATAGTCCCATATTTTTTACTTGAAAAACTTGGGGGTTTACATTTTTTTGAATCACAAACAAGCATTACTCTTCTGGTCACTTTTGTACAAACACAATTTTTCTCCTAGCAGGTGCTTTATATGTAAGAATGGTAATATCATTCATAATAAGAAGTCATTGTACATGGATAATTGGGTTCAACACAACATTTTAATTGTTAACCAGCTTATTGACAAGAATGGGCAATTATATACCCTAACTTTATTTCAAAATATGTTTTTTTTTTTTTGTGAATGAAAAATAATTTAACAAAGTAATTAAGGCTTTGTTAAATGGCATAATAATGTTAATCAAATTCTCAGACGTAGATGTTAATAATACAACCTTACAAAATCCTCAACTTTTTGTAAATGGTCTCTCCTTTTTTGATAAATTTAATAACAATTTTATAAGAATTTCCTTTAATGTTGGATCCATTCCTTCATGTCAATCAAAATGGCTTAAACCTCATTGTATATCTTGGCACAGCATTTGGACCTTATATAAATATATCACTTCTAATAAAGTAAAAGAAATCATTTACAAAATTATTCATAGATGTTATCCTGTAAATGCAGCCATTAGTAGATATATCCATACTGTCTGTGATAAATGTACTTTTTGTAACACATCATCTGAAGATATTGAACTTTATTGCCCTTTTTCTATTTCTTTTTGGACCAACTTTAAAATAGACATGACAAAAAAATTAAACAGAACTCTTAATTAAGAACCCAACATTTTTAATTTAGAACATTTTACTTTGTTTTCAAAACCCATATTTTTCTCAAAAACAAAATTGTTATTAATCTTTTAATTATTTTGGCAAAGTTTTATATTCATAAGACAAAAATAACTCAAAAGAAACCCTCATTACCTTTTATAACACCGATCTCACAATATATTTTGAAACTCTTTCAAACATGAGATCACAAAACAAAAAGCTTATAAAAACAATACCAATTCTAAAGCTTTTCAAATTCATAAATTCATGTAACTGCCCTAATAATATGTAGCACTTTTTATTATTTTCTTTTTTTTATTATTATTTTTTTTGTATTTTAGTTATTGTTATTACTCTTTGTTTTATATGCTCTGAAATGTATTACAATGTCTTATATTTGTCTTGTAAAACAATAATAAAAAAACAAGTGAAGTATTTATTAGTGAGTCATTAAATCGTTCATTCACACTATTTAAAAAAAAATGTATTACATATTTTTTAAATAGACTGCAACAATTAACAATTTTGTGTGTGTATATATATATATATATATATATTCTATTATTAATTTTTAACAATAATATTAAAATATTAAATAATTTTAAAAATATTTTTATAAAAAAGATTTTTTATGTATTTTTCTTTATTTGAATACCTGTAAATTTAGAATGTGCATGAGGGCCTAGAGACTGTTTCCTTACTTTTTGTGTATCTGTAGCAATACAACATTTCAGTAACTGTTGCATTTTTATATGCTTTTATGCTTATACGAATGCAGTTTTTTGCTGCTTTCGGATTCATGTGCTAAAACTGAAGACAGAGTGATTTTCAGTTCAGGTTCTTTGAGAAGCACCGCACTGCTGAAACATTTTAGAAGAGAAAAAACATGTCCTCTAAAAGTGCTGCATCATTTTTTGGAGCGCTACACACTGTCGTTTTAGTTCTCTGGTTTTGCTGGCAGCTCCAGCCACTGAGCCTCTGACTGCAATATCAACACAGCTCCCGCCGGGGAGCCATCGCTGCAGTGCGTGTGTGTGTGATTTCATTCTCAGGAGTGTGTCAGTTCTCTTGCCTCAACTAATTCTGCTTCCCTGTGTCTCATCTGTCTGTACTGACAGCGCTGGTTTTCATGCTGCTGCCCTGGTTTACCTTTCACCTGCATGTAAAACAACTAATCGGCTTTCTTTCACCTTCCTTCATTTAGCATTTTTCCACAACCATATATATGACCCTGGACCACAAAACCAGTCATAAGTCACACAGGTATACTTGTAGCAATATCCAACAATACATTGTATGGGTCAAAATTATCGATTTTTCTTTTATGCCAAAAATCATTAGGATATTAAGTAAAGATCATGTTCCATGAAGATATTTAGTAAATTTACTACCGTAAATACATCAAAAATGTATTTTTGTGAGTGGATATGCGTTGCTAAGGACTAAGGATTTTCTTAATACTTTGATTTTTTTGCACCTTCAGATTCCAGATTTTCAAATAGTTGTATCTCGACCAAATATCCTATCAAACCATACATCAATGGAAAGATTATTTATTCAGCGTTCAAATGATGTATAAATCTCAATTTCAAAACATTTACCCTTATGACTGGTTTTGTTGTCCAGGGTCACAAATTGTAAAGTCACCATGAAATCAAAATAGACAATTCTATACAATTCTAGAACATTTCAGTATTTATTATAAATGATTTATCTGTGAACATAATTATTTTTAATTCATGTGCCCTCATAATCTTTAATCAAAATAACTTTCCCTCCCTCTTGCAGCGACATCTATTCTCTTTACTGGCATGAGGGCGGGGCAACTTTTCACTCACATGAGATCCACCAATAGCAAATCACAACCATCTAATCAATTCCCCATGGACAAAATCAAGTCCTGCCCTATACATTTTTTCTTGTTCGAGAAGCTGTTTCTCTCAGATATACACAATAGTGAAGAAAAGACTATTGCAGCTTCTGTTTCATGCCAACTTTAATTATGAATTGTAATATCTACTCCTAGAGGAGTAGAGAACTTATATATGTGAGGACACAAGATAAGAATCTGGTTTACACGACTGGACATCTCTTCACCTTAGCCGCGTTTCCACTGAAATTACCCGAAACAATTTGTCCAAGGAACTTTTTTCCCAGGATCTTTTTTCCCCCAGACATTTTGCGAGCTGTGTCTAAAGTCTAAAGTACTGTGAAGATAGTCCGGTGACGTAGGACTGCACACGACTTAACAGTTAGTCCTCCGCATATAAGCTTAATAAAGCCTGAACCTCGTCGTATTTTTTAAACTCCATTGTTGATTCGAACAGCAAAGAACTCTTACTACATGCACCGCAACAGACTATAAAAAACGATGGTTGAAATAAAATGCTGCGTGAACTCAACCAATCAGCATGTTCTGCGTCCAAGTCCCACCCCCAAATGTTGCAGAACTTTGAAAAAGTAAGGTAACACTTTATTTTACAGTGCCGTAGTTACACGTTATACATGTACTTACTATAGTAATAACAGTCAATTATGCATAATTACAAGAAACTAATCCTAAACCAAACCCTAACCCTAACTGTAACTCTATAGTAAGTACATGTAGTTAATTAATATTACTCAGTACTTATTTGAGTAATTACAATGTAACTACGGCACTGAAAAAAAAAAAGTAATACCAAAAGGACTACCTCGCGAGCAGGGACTTTCTGAGGGGGAATTTTTTTACCCGGAACTTCATTTAGACCCTGGTTCCTGCGGTCGAAACACACAGAGTACCACCCCAAAGTTCCTAGTTCCTGGGGAAAGTTCCTGCGGTGGAAATGCGACACTTGGTGTATTGAAATTCTGATATAATCTGTAAAACTTTTTACTTTTTAACTTCAGGATAGTTTTGGTATGCCAGGACAAGCTTTCCATCAACATATTGCTACATTTTGGTATCTTTTTTGTTTATTGATATGCATTACTAAGAAACGCACTTGGGTTTAAAACAACTTTATTCAAAGTATGTAATTTCTGTGGCATTAACTTAAAAAAATTGAACTGCAAAAATAAAGTTTTCAGACCGGTTTGCTAAACACTCTTTCAGTCAGACAAACAGATAGTCCCGCCTCAAACTCACAAAATTGGTTGTGCCAACATTCAGGCTTATTAGCATGCTCAAAAATAGCTTTTGTTTTGATAATGCCACAATCTTTACTGAGAAATCGAGCTGGGATAAGAGAAAGCATTTTAACATGGAACAAATTGCACATTTCACCTTTAAATAAGGGCAGTGGGAGTGCTGTGCCTATTATGTGTCACTAGGGGGCTAAAAGAAGCTGTTTCTAAAGCAGTCAAGCAAGACCAAAGATAAATCGACACTCAAAGTAATTACCTTGTTCTTTTTGGCCAATTCCACAGAGCTGTGCTATTCAATGAAAGCCCGATACCTGCTACAGACACTTTAAAAACAAGCTGATTAAGGTACAAGTGAGCTAGGGTGACCAGATTTCTGAAATGGAAACCAGGACATTTACTAGTTCAGTGGTTTGAATGTCTTTAGTTTTTAATTGTTGTGAATTGTATATACTATTATTATAATTAATAATTAAGATGTCTGCGGGTCAAACTGACCCCAACTGGTTTTAATACACTGTGAAAAATATATTACAACAAAATTATGACTTTCCAAAATAAATAAAACAAAATAAATATGAGAACATAAATAAAAGAGTATTTAACATATAATTCTTTAACATGTTTTAATTTTCACAAACTTAATATATTGTATGTGTATACAGTAATTACAACTTTTTGTTTATTTTTCAAAAGTTATTTTATGTTTGTGCTATGGAGGCTGTTTTGGTCTTGTTTTTTGCAGTGTACAGTATTTTTGGGCTGTTTTGAATGTGCTGTGAAACGGGGAAGTTGCCGGGGACCAGACACCAAAAACTGGGACTGTCCCTGGCAAACGGGACATCTGGTCACCCTAAACTGAGCTCGTTCACAATGGATAGATTGCGTACTGTATTTGCTGTATATAGCCAGTCTTGACTGTTTAGAGATCGTTTACTTTGCTTTCTGGTTTTAAACACCATCATGTAGGCTACTTAAAGCTCAAATATTTAAAGTCATGGAGCTGTTTGCTTAGTCAGTTTGCTTAATGTAATTTCTGCAAACGCTCCTAATATACTGTAACTATCTTGGATGAAAAGTATATGATTTCACCACATGCCCTAATATATTAGGTCAGATGCACTTATACAGAATTTCTCTGCCAATACCGATAGAATGATATCTGCTGAAACAGTTAGTTAATAGTCAACTAATGCTGTAAACTATTCAGGGAACCCCCTCATTTGGTACATTACTGAATAAAATTAACAACAGAGCTATTATATTCATCTGCTATTTATTTTCAAATATAATAATTACAAATAAAAAACAATGTTTGTATAACTCAGTGTAATTCAGCTGCACATAAACACGTCTTCATGGCAAATTTACATATATAAATAGTAAAGAAATTATATATGTATAAAAGTAAATAAGCTCCTCTTTAGTGTTTCTTTTATAGCTATCTAACAAAATGTGAACATTAGATAACTTTCCTGATGTAAATATGTTAATTGACCTATTGTTCACTAGCTGTTTTATTGATGTCCTTTCACGGTTGAAACACTGATTGAGCAACTACATGAGACATGATACATTTTGGTAAGCTGTACTCTTTCTTTCAACATACCTTTTGATGTTCATGCATGTTTTTCATGCTATGCGTATTAAAGTGGAAGAAAAGACTTGCGCCCCATGCTGCCGCTTTAACTGAGGCGCTACAGCGATCTGTCACATCACATTTAAGAGCGTCAATATGTCATTTATTGTTTGAATTTCATGATAAAATCGACAGAAATTGAAAGCTGAGACTTTGTTTCATATCAAAACTAACAGAGCACGATTATTGTATGGGCGTGCTACAAATAGCCTAATGTTTGGTGTAGTGAAAAACTATGGACCTGGCACCCTGCTTGAACTACGGGTGAGTCATCAAATAGAGTCTGCTTTAACGTCGCTATTTTTAACTGTTAATGCGTTATTGTCACGTTAATTTCAACAGCCCTAAATCCAACACAAGAGACAATCCAACACATTTCAGTCCGACATGTTTTTCTGCCCTCTTTTGATTGACAGGATATAATCGACCCAAATCATCTGCGGTTTTTAAACAAACAATTGGTTTTATCGTCAATTACTGATTAGTGGTTGATGCATCAGTGCATCCCTAATTTTTCTAAGAATAAAAAAAAAAAACTATTTACATGGAAACGAAATAAGTTTTTTATGTAGAATTTGGTTATTCCTATTTTATATTTGGTTAATTATTTTAGGTCGTTTCCAACTCAGAAAACTGTTTAGTTCAGTTAATTTTGCCATTTCTCCTGGTGGGTGGCAGAAAAAAAAATCACTTGCAGTCTAGTGCCTGTAAATGCTAAAATTACCTCACATCCTCATGTAGCCTACAGCTGTCAGGGTTCTGTCACTTCTGTCTAGTTTATTTCTTGGTTTTGTGACAGAGCTCTGACACTCCCGTTCTGGTCCTGTTTTTTGTGTGAGCGTACGGTCTCGAGTGTTTTCGAGCCGTGCGCTCTCTTGTCTTCGTGCCTTGTTTCATGTTGGGAGCGTGGCGTTCGGATCCCGGCACTCGTGTCTAGTTTGGTTTCGGTTTCGTGTCGGGATTCGGACACTTGCGCTCCCAGTCCTGTCTTTTATTGTGAGCGCACGGTCGAGTGTTCCTTCATTTGCCGTGCGTTCTTGTCTCATGTTTTGTCTCTTGTTTTGTCATGTTTTGTGTAGCACGCGGTTGTTTCCACCTGCCGCGTGCTTTCATGTTTTGTCTTGTGTAGCACGCAGTCTGTGTTTCACGGGCTGCGTGCTCTCATGTTGTCTTGTTTTGTGTGAACACGTGGCTTATGAGTTTTCATAGTCACGTGTTCGTGTCTCGTCTTGTGTAAGCACATGGCTTGTGATTTGTCTTCATTGGCCATGTGCTTGTGTTTTTTGTTTTGTTTGGTGTGAGCACATGGCTTGTCAGGTTTCTTTGTGCCATGTGCTCATGTCTATTGTCTTGACCCCGCCTACCTTGTTACCTGATTATTGGTTGATTTGCCCCACCTGTCCTCCCTCGTTACCTGCCTTGTTTGCTCTCCTATTTATTCTCCTTGTGTTTTCAGTCCTGTGCTGGTTCGTTGTCGTAATTTTCCTGGAGTTTTCCTTGTCTAGTCAAGTCAGTCAAGTCAGTCAAGTCAAGCCTAGTCTTGTTTTTCCCCCTTGGGGTAGTTTTTGTTTGTGTTTTGTTTTATTTTTTATTAATAAAAAGCCCTTCTTTCCCTGCATTTGAGTCCTCGCTCCTTCCACCCACCCACACCTGACAACAGCAGTTACTCTCTGAATAGGCATATAAACATGTGTTCTGTATGTTGATTCATCACCGAAATCTCCATATCTAACAAGACTTCTTGAATAGCAGCCATCTGTTAACTGGAACATGACTGCGGTCTGCTAGCTTACATGTTTGAGAGCATGTGTGTTGATTCACCTTGAGAGGGCTTTTGGACCGTTGAGGAGGAGAGTTAAACATATGACTTGTTAGTGCTGGACTGTTATCGCAGTAAAGTAAGCTCTAGAATGCAGAATCCTTGATTTACCCTGGTTATAACTTATATTTATCTCTGATGCTAAATTTAGCTTTAGCGATTAAGCTGCGCTAGCTAGCTGGCTCTGGTTTCCCTGAAATACTTTTTTCTTTTCAGCCTTTTCCATTTAAATCTGCCCACAAATTATTCACCACTCAATTTGCTTTGATTCAAGTGCTAGCTTCCTGCAGGGCTGTTAAAATACATTGTGTTTATGCTGACCCCATCTTACATGACACACAGCTGACATGCTAATTGCGCTCCAAATGCCCTGTAGACACAAGTAGCTCAAGTTCTTTTTGGCTACAGTCTAGTAAATGATTGCCAGTGACCTGAGTCCTGAGGGGTCAGAAGCACACCATACTCCGACTGTTTGCATTGCAAATATCTGATAGGCCTTATCCAACTCCTGTTGATTTTTCCTCTTCTATGTCTCCATAATTATCCTTGCACCGCCTGTGAGTAGCAACAGATGGATGGACTGGAGCGAAGGGGTGGGGAAAGGATTTGCTGTGAATGACCCTCTGTTGAACAGCTTCGTGTTTTGCTGGCTGTGATAAGATAGTGGAAACCTTTTTGATTTATTCATTGTATATACTTAGACCTTTAGCTGATTAGAGAATGACTTTCACTTCCTTGTTCACCATTTAACAACCATTTCTCACCTCTCTGACACTGAATAATGTTAAATGTGACATTAAAAGAATAGTTCACCAAAAAATGAACGTTCTGTCATCATTTTCTCAACTTCATGTTGTTCCAGTCCCATTCTTTTGGCACTTTTTTGTCATTTTAAAGCTTGATTAGACATTAACTTTCATATATGAAAAAAATATAGATCAGGATATTCTTTAAAATTGAATCTTTTGTGCTCCACAGAAGAATGAAAGTCAGATGGGTTCAGAACGACATGATGGTGAGTAAATAACGTGTGCTCCTCGTGTCAGCTTTAATTTACTGGCAGACGTGTGTTTGCTCAGCAGTATTTAGTTTACAAAAGTTCATGTTTGCTGTTTGTTTGTCATGTACTGATGATCTGAAAGCCAAGGTTGGGAGTACACCTGTTTTAACAGGTCCACCAAAAGAGAGAGAGAGAGACTTTGAAATGGTTTTTACTAAAGGATGGACTTTTACCTCATTTTGGAAACAGACCTTTAAACCGCTATATTTGTGAACAAGTTTCATTCATGCCAATTGATTAATTCCAAGTAAAATAGTATAGATGTGAGATAATGTAGGAAATCTTTTTTTGTGTGTGTGTTTTGCTAACTTTAGAAAGCATCACTATTACTGTTAATTATATACTTACGGTTACTAAATTGAATGAACCCCTAACCCCAAGTACAGTATGAAACTTTGCCATGTAACTCATCAAACAATGAATGGTTTTGCTTTTTCAAAATGATCTTACTTTTTTGTCAGGCAAATTAAGAAAATCCACTGAAAGTGGGACTCTGAGACCAGAAAATCATAGAGACTGGGGTTAGTAAGCGACAACCTAGCAGAATAGCAACATAACAAATGCAGAAAATCACTCAGAACACCTGTGCAACCACAGAGCAACAACTCGGCAACCACCCACAACACCGTCTGGTATTGACTGTGAAAAAATGCTCCATTGTTGGCCTTATATTTTTTTTCTCTGCATGTTTCTGAAATCCTGCTATGCTAAAAGTGTGGTTTACTGCCAATACATACTGACCTCTGCAAGTAGAGATGCCAAAATGGCCTCAATAATTCATCTCTCGCTGTGCTCTCAGCTGTTTACCCATCCATACCGGCAACCCTCACTGCTTCACAATCTTGGATTTGTAATGTCTGGTGAGCTGTGTAAAGTAAACATGGTGCATTTCTTGGGCTTGGGGAACGGTTCTAGAACTCACAGCATCAACAACCTGACTTGCCTCTCAAAATAAAGTACATTTCTGATGCATTTATTCCAATTGTTTATGTTGGTGTATGTGAATTAGTCATGTGTATAGTTCACTAATATATAATCTGTGTTACATTGAGTGTATTTACATGCATGGTCTTATATCAATTATACCCAACAACCCATCAGTGGGTAAAGGTCATAACTGTTTAAGAATATAACTACTTCTGAACTTTTTTACAGATTTTTGATAGTATTGTTGTGCATGTAAACACACACTGTTTGCATGCAAAGTAATCTGCCTCTGTTATATGACTTGAAGTTCAATTAATATTATTTCACAACACCTACTACATAATACAGTTACTGTAATTATTCAGGGCATCTGTTAATGAGTCAGATTTCTTCAGGCATTATGTCTGACTACTTAACAGCGTGTTTCCCACTGATAAATCCAACACTGCACACGTAGCTTCTTATGTAATCAACTTTTTCAAGCTTTATGGGATGTGACTGCTCACACTGTGCTGGCAATAAACTTTCTAATGGCTTTTCCAACTAATTCTCTACTTAACTGAGAACTATTGCAACAACCCTAGAAAGTAAAGAAAATCAGCTTTGGCCTAACAGCTTTCTTTGACTCTTACTTAAGAGGAAATGGCAAAAACGTGACAGTAATTGTGACAAATCAAATCACTGAGCCTATGTCTTTTTTAGTTTTTACCTCTGATATTAATAAAAGTTGCATGATTTATTGTAGTTGTGTGTATATATGTATATATATATATATATATATATATNTAAGTGCCATCAAAACATTTCTTCTAAAAAGAGCATTTTTATCAAGCTTGTATGTTTAGGTTCAGTAATTTCACTTTAATGGCAATTAATAGGTCCTTTTCATTGCCATTAAAGTGAAATTACTGAAAATAAATATATAAGCTTGATAAAAATGCTCTTTTTAGAAGAAATGTTTTGATGGCACTTAGAGGCTTTTGTATCTGAAATCTTCAAGAATGACCTCTTTTAGAGACTGGATGCTGGATGGAGAGTGATGCTCAATTTGTCTCTTCAGAATTCCCCATAGGTGTTCGATTGGGTTCAGATCAGGAGCCACCGAATCACTTTCACCCTGTTCTTCTTCAGAAATCCAACAGTGGCCTTATATGTGTGTTTAGGATCATTGTCATGTTGGAAAAGTGCACGACGACCAAGGGCACGGAGTGATGGTAGCATCTTCTCTTTCAGTATAGAGCAGTACATCTGTGAATTCATGATGCCGTCAATGAAATGCAGCTCCCCGACACCAGCAGCACTCATGCAGCCCCACATAAGGACACTGCCACCACCATGTTTCACTGTAGGCACCATGCATTTTTCTTTGTATTCCTCACCTTTGCGACGCCATACAGTTTTGAAGCCATCAGTTCCAAAAACATTTATCTTGGTCTCATCACTCCAGAGTATAGAGTCCCAGTAGTCTTCATCTTTGTCAGCATGGGCCCTGGCAAACTCTAGGTGGGTTTTTTTGTGCCTGGGCTTTAGGAAAAGCTTCTTTCGTGGACGGCACCCATACATGCCATTCCTCTGCAGTGTACGCCGTATTGTGTCACGGGAAATAGTCACCCCAGTTTGGCTTCCTAGTATTTGCTCGGCCGCCATGACAGTCACTTCAAGCAGAGTGATACAAACGGAGAAAAAGTAGGAGTGCTGTTATCACACGAATATCACACGGCTCTCAGCCAATCAGATTTTAAAATCAG
>RJVU01049122.1:2574058-2588708 GCA_003731715.1 Anabarilius grahami
CCAAAAAAAAAAACTGCCTAACTAAGATAGCACACACTGGGGCCTAAATACACAGGGGATAACAGGACTAACTAGACACAGGTGCAGATAATCAGGGAGAAATGAGGGGAACCAAAAGAACTATAACAGAATATAAAACTAGATACAGGAAACTGGAAAAGTACAGACTTGGAAGTGCTGAGACCACCAGACTTGGGACCACTGAACTTGCAAGCGCTAAGACTAGCAGACTTGGGACCACTGGACCCGGAAGCACTGAGACCATCGGACTTGGAACCACCGGAATTGAAAGCACTGAGACCATCAGACTTGGAAGCACCGGACTTGGGACCTCTGGAACTTGGAAGTGCTGAGACCACCCGACTTGGAATTGTTGAGACCATCGGACTTGGGACCACTGGACTTGGTAGCAATGAGACCACTGGACTTGGGATTACCAGACTTGAAAGCACTGAGACCATTGGGCTTAGGACCACTAGACTTTGAAGCACTGAAACCATTGGACTTGGGACCACCAGACTTGGAAATGCTGAGACCACCAGACTTAGGCCACCAGGCTTGGGAAGAGCTGTGGTGGTGAAACAGGAATAGGACAAAATGCAAACTAAACAAAAAAGTCCAAATGGGAGCATGACAACGTGTGTCTAATATTTTTTTTTAACTATTTTTAATTGTGTTCATGCAGGAAGATGAAGTGAGAAGACACTTTTGACTTGGACCAGAGAGCAACCACCTAGTATCCACCCAGAACACCCTAGCAACCGGTAAAACGGCAAGTGGTAAAACGACTCAGGACACCTTAGCAACAGCATAGCAACACCCTTGACAACCACTAACAACACCAGTCATGGTGAGTTTTGCACATGCAAACCATTGTGCACTATTCATATATTTTTGTCCGAAAATGTACAAATCTAGTTTAAATATAGGGCTGTACTAGAATTATTTATATAATAATATAACATTTATTAATATTTTGAATTAGCTTTTATTTTTATATTTTTAGTTTAAGTTTTGTTTTGTGCTTTTGTCATTTTCACTACACACTAAGACAACAATATTTATAAGAAATGTTATTTTGTTATTATATACTGCTTTCTTGAGCACATCAAATACTTTAATGTGTTATAAGATGCCATTTCTAATCATTTTTTTAATATAAAAAGCACCAGCTCTTAAAGTTCTCTTAAATGGGCTCTAGACTGACATTCACTTTTCTATCTCTCTCCCTTAATCTTGTGCCCTCCCTCTTTTCATCTCCAGCTCCGCCTCTATCACTAATCTTACTTTCTCAGAAGCTTCTCTTTCACAAACATAAGAGAGGGAAAAAAATCAATTTAGGCATGAGCAGCTTCCGGACTCCATTAATGACGGAAGTGTCATTTATTAGTGTAAAGCCTGGATTTTAGTTTGACCTCTAAATCGAATGCATTATGCATCATACTGTTTACATGATCCCACACTTCTATGATAACGTGAGTGTACAAACTAGATTTGCATTTCTGTGTGAATCAAAAACTGCATTATTTTTCTTTCGACTGTTAATGAAAATCAACAAAATGTGATGCTGACTTTGCAGTGCATTTAAGATGAAATGTGTCTTTTATGTTTACATACAGGTTTCCTAAACACCCCCTGCATCTGAAATTGGCCATTCAAACTGATAGTCTGACCATTGGTTGAGAAAATGTGGCTGTGTCGCTCTGGTCTGCAACAAGTAACTACACACATCTTATTTAATTATGCATGCATAGTTAAATAGATGCAAGAAAGAAAAGGCCAATCATAGTTCAGTATGCAAATATTACAGTTACATCATTGCATCAATTACATCTTTTTAAATATAATTTATCCCTGTGATGCAAAGCTGAATTTTCAGCATCATTACTCCAGTCTTCAGTGTCACATGATCCTTCAGAAATAATTCTAATATGCTGATTTGATGCTCAAGAAACTATTATTATCAATGCTGAAAACAGTTGTGCTTCTTAAGATATTAGTGTAAAAAAACAGTGATGATTTTTTTTTTAGAATTCTTTGATCAATAGAAGGTTACCAAAGAACAGCAAGTTATTCATTTCAGAAGTATACTGAGGGCTTGAAGTTCAGAACAAACCCTAACCAGAATGTGTGAGGTATATCATTACACTGGATCCTAGTAATCACAGGTCAACCATAAGGTTCACAGTGACAACCATGTATTGCATTTGTAGATGAGGTTCAACATTACCGCCAGACCGTATTTAGCCAGGCAGTTTGTAAAGAACAGATGTGGACCTCAGAGGCAATGTTTACCGATCTAAGGATTAAAAAAGAGATTTGATGACATGCTTTATTGGATTATCATTTTCTCACGACTCAAGCATTTAATGATTCCAGAGCACCAGCAGCATCATCGTCATCCATTATCCAGAGTTGCGCGGGTGTTGTTAATTCGTCATGGAGTCTATGTTCTATAAATAGCCATCATATTGCGTAATACGCATGTCGGTGGCGAATCAATAGAGGATCTCCCGACAATCACTGGGGTTGCGTGTGTTGCATATGAAAAAGCTTTAAAGGTTGGGACTTGCTGCATTGTTTTGGATGATGATATAATGGTGAGCACAGAATGTGGCGTGCAAATGCCTTTGAGCTGTTCGTAGGATTCAGATATGCTGGTGTAAAAAAATTCAACTGCTTTTGCCTGTTGTTTTATTCATCTGATAAACAATGTTGTGAAAGAATGCACCCAATAAACCCAGTGTTGAAAAAAAAGCACTAATGCTATGTTCCAAAACCTTGTAAGCTGCCCACGGAGGCAGCATTTTAATGCATCGTAGGCGAGCTAGAGATGCTATTCCATAAGGTAGGCTGCCTCGTTTCGGTAAGATACTTAGTTTTAGTGAAATTATAAAGCAGTATCACATGTATTCTTTACAGAGGAGGCAATCCCAGAATGAACAGCAAGAAATATTGACTATTAATAGAGCTGTTCAGTCATGCAGAGGTGCCTTAAGATAACTAGAGGCCCCTGGGCTACAGAATTACAGTATAGGCCCCCCTACCCCAAATAATCAATGTCACTAGGACATTGGTAAATACATAGACTTAGGTATCAATACATTCGAATGACATAACTTTAAAAACTTTTCTTCCTTGTTTTTCTATCGGTAAAGTCCTTGATAACGTCAGTAAAATCCAGTTTTAGGAGAACATTTCTTTGTTTTGCCAAGGCCAGTTTTGAGAATGATTTGAGAATTTGAGTGTCAAAATCTCCTGTTCACACAGCAGCTTACAATAGACCTTAGTCAGAGTAGCGCCATATTTAATGTTTGGCCTCTGTTGATCCTGCAGCCATTGAGATTGCTTGCTCAACATTTAAATAGTCTGGTTTAATGTTTGCTGTAAGCTAGTCCTATAGCGCGCTATCAGAGTTCCCCTGAAACCCTCCACCTCCCCCAGCTCCACCTGCCTTGATCTGCTACGGTATTTATATATGTCTATTTATTCAGCAGCACCAGATCTTACATGCTCACAGCAGCATGTCTGATTATCTGTTAGCAGTAGCAAGTCCAGCAGGAATAATCAACAGCAGCAACAGCGTAGCAGATCTCGTCCACCAAGACCAAATAAATTAACTGTTACTGCCATATTCAGTAACAGCAAGCAACACTCATATGCAGTTTACATCATCATATCTGTTGCTAACAAGGTGGTATTTAAAGATTACTTTACCAAGCATGTAAACTCACAGCCTTGTGGTAGTTGTAGTCCTCATTTAGTAGCTTGCTAGCAAATTTTTATGTTTTTAAAAAGCACAGCAAAATGTTACTATTTTTTTTAAAGATTTATTGTTGGTGTTTTTGCCTTTATTATGACAGAACTGTTGATAGGAAGTGAAGTTAGAGAGAGATAGAGGGGGACGTGATCGGGAAAGGTCAACGAGCCGTTACTCGCTATATGTCAGCCCGATGCTCACAAGGCTATTGGCGCCAACCAAAAATTTACATTTGAGGTGTGTGTAATTAATGTTGTGTAACCAAATTTAAGTAATTTTTGTGTTAAAGGGTTAGTTCACCCAAAAATGAAATTTCTGTCATTAAGTACTCACCCTCATGTCTTCCCAAACCCGTAAGACCTTCGTTCATCTTCAGAAAACAAATTAAGATATTTTAGATGAAATCAAAGGGTATCTGATCCACACATAGGCAGCAACGACACTGCACCTTTTGAGGTCCAGAAAGGTACTAAAGACATTTGTTAAAACCATCCACGTGACTACAACCTTAATGTTATGAAGTGACGAGAATACTTTTTGTGCAAAAAAATAAAACAAAAATAACGACTTTATTCAACAACTTCGCATGCGTGAGCCCGTGTTCAGACATAAACACTGAAGCTCTGCAACAAAAATAGCGTGGCACTATGACGGGACAGACTAATTTGTTGAAAAAATACGTTATTTTTGTTTTGTTTTTGCACACAAAAAGTATTCATAACATTAAGGTTGAACCACTGTAGTCATATCGACGGTTTTAACAATGTCTTTAGTACCTTTCTGGACCTCAAAAGGTGCATTGTCATTGCTGCCTATGTATAGATCAGATACCCTCGGATTTCTTCTAAAATATCTTAATTTGTGTTCTGAAGACAAACGAAGGTCTTACGGGTTTGGAACGACATGAGGGTGAGTAATTAATGACAGAAATTTCATTTTTGGGTGAACCAACCCTTTAACCCCATAAGAAATTCCTGAGGGAACCCATGATTTGAAAACGCTAATTCTATTCCTGTTTTAGGATTACAAAGCTCTATAAACTTAAACAATACTGATAAAAAGTGTTAAGATTTCATGACAGTTGCAACCTAGGGACTCATACGTGAGCTCGCCACATCATAAGTGCAAAGCTGTATCAGGTGAGCTACCGAGCAAGTTTACTGCACCAGAAAAGCCATATGGAGCTGGTCATGTCTTAGTCTACAAATGCACTATGGTAAAAGTGTTTTGGGGTCATAACATAGTATTGTGTAAGTAACTGCATGAAAATAAGTCTTTATTAATTGATAATCTATCCTGTAATTACAATTTGTGTGAAAAGTTGTAGGTGTTTTACTGCGACTAGTGTTCATTACAGCTAGAAACTGCAGTGAATTGTATATGGTACGTTTTTGGGTTTTTGCAAAAATATAGGTAGAGGCATGTTTCCCAATGAGCCTAGGTTGCATGGTTAGCTGACATTATTATTAAGTTGTAGAAAGCTAGGCAGCCCACTAAGGTTTTGAACAGAACTCAAAGGCATGAGTCAGATGTTGTTTTGACAAAGCGTATCTGGCATCTGGCTGTGCGAATAGGCAATATCACATCAATTTTTCCACTTTCTCTCTGCCTCATCTAAACATATTTTTTCTGCTGATTTTAGGTCATTTTAAAATCGGATAGAATTATTAATACTGCAGTGTGAACTGGGTGGCTGATGTTTGGTAAAGAAAGAAAGGCTGCCTGCACTGTCTGCATTGTCTTGCTGAAAGTCTTTGAATTTGTATGTATTGCTCACCCTCTTTGAGCCATCATCTATTACCATGGCAATCACACTCATCCGTTTCTATCATGTCTTGTCTTTCATTGCATTTCCATTAATCAGCTCTACAGCTGGAAACTAAGAGGTTGTTTAAAGGGATAGTTCAGCCAAAAGTGACATACTGTCATAATTTACTAACCCTCATGTTGTTCCAAACCTGTATGACCATCTTTCTTCCTTAGAGTTTATCAGAATGTCCAAGCTATGCTACTTTTCATTATTCACTCAAATTGTATAGAAAAGAGCAGTATGACCAGCTAACAAACAAGTGTTATAAGAACGTTTTGTTAATGTTCTGAAAACATTATTTCTGATTGTTCTCTAAACATTCAGTATTTCTTCTTGGTGGTACAAACATTATAGAAAACATTAAAGGGTTAGTTCACCCAAAAATGAAAATTCTGTCATTAATTACTTACCCTCATATCTTTCCACACCCATAAGACGTTCATCTTCGGAACACAAATTAAGATATTTTTCATAAAATCCGATGGCTCAGTGAGGCCTACGTTGCCAGCAAGACAATTAACACTTTCCGATGCCCAGAAAGCTATTAAAGACATATTTAAAACAGTCCATGTGACTACAGTGGTTCAACCTTAATGTTATGAAGTGATGAGAATAGTTTTTGTGCGCCAAAAAACAAAACAAAATAACGACTTTATTCAACAATATCTAGTGATGGACGATTTCAAAACACTGCTTCATGAAGCTTCGAAGCTTTACGAATCTTTTGTTTCAAATCAGTGGTTCGGAGCGTGTTTCAAATTGCCAAAGTCACGCCCCCAGTGGTAAACCATTGAAATTTCGAAACACTTATGACGTAACAAAGCCTCGTTTACTGAAATCACGTGACTTTAGCAGTTTGATACATGCTCCGAACCACTGATTCGAAACAAAAGATTCATAAAGCTTCGAAGCTTCGTGAAGCAAATGCTCTATTAATGTTACTGGAAGAATGTTTGTTCATTACTTTGAGAGAACCTTTTCAGAGTGTTAGCCAAATTTCTGAGAACATTCCCTGTTAGCTGGGTGGATACTTGTCAATACATCTCCTTTTGTGTTCCATGGAAGATGAGGGTGAGTAAGTGATGACAGAATATTCATTTTTGGCTGAACTGTTCTTTTAATTCTTCACTGCAGGTCCAGTGATTCTGCATTAAAAGGATTCCATAAGTGCTCCGAAATGCAAGGAATGGCATAAATGAGTGTGTGACAAAGACAGTGTTCACACAGCCGCTTCCACAATGGCATCACACAACCCCCCCCTCCCCCACGCCACTCAAAACCCACAAACACACCTCCTGACCTTGCTGTCTTCTTGCATTCGGTGCGCTGCAAAAGGTCAGGTTATTCCCCTTCTGTGTCCTTGGCACCAGAGCATTGATGCCTTGAGCATTGTGACAAAAAGATATTACACTTGAATGTCACATGGACAAAGGCAGAAGAGGAGAGTGAACGAAGAGACATAATTTGTAAGAGCAGTTGCCATGGTGACTTTGACATCACTGCTTCCAAACAGGATTGGAGTTTTCTGGCCGGAATTTGTGTTTGTGCTGATGATAGAGCACTTTAGACAAACAGGAAATAGCCATGTAGAAAGACTGACACGGATGGGACATCTCCTGTGACGCTGGTAGACTTTAGAATCAAACATTAACAAATAAACTCGTCATTGAGAGTGCATGACCTCAATGTCTTTAAACCTTAACCTGTTTATAGCCAAACTATGAAAAAAAGGAACCATAAAAATCACGACCATGTTTTGTTTGTATTTTCTTTTTTCTTTTTAAAATTTAAATAAAGAAAAAATTGTTTCTTGAAAGTACACTTTTCATGCAGTCAGATCATTTAAACAACATAGACTGAAATGTGCTGTTTTGAATTGGCAAAGAAAGCCTATATGCTCCAGCTGACATGAACTTTGTGTTCTGTTATGGTGGAGCGATTTCATTTGTACACGAGAAGTTCTCTTGAAATATGAGCCTCCCTGTTAGGCGAAACAATGGTAGTTGAACATGCATTTTATGATTTTGCTGGTGTGACGGTTATTTGGTTGTTGAGAGGGTGTCTGGTAGGGATGATTTGAGCAATGGTCTTCTAACATGATTGACAGGAGAACTGAAAAAGGCATATTGACTGGTCTTTGGGGTCAAGGTGACCAGGCATCCCCAGCTGCTAATGTCACCCGTCTGGTGACCACATACAGACAGCAGAATTCAGCCTCCTCTCATCAGCATTCACTACAACAGCTCTATGTGACCCTGTAGCACCTTTCAGAGAATCCCGAGGCCGTTTTGTGTTGTGAATATAATCATGGATGTAGGTGTTGCATGCACTCCGCTGGACACTGTGCCTTTGGTTCTGACCATATTAACATTATAGTACAGCATCTGGTACATTATTGCTGAACTGCATCAAACATGCATCATCTATTTGGAACTGAGTTTTTTAGCTACAGTGTTGTTAGATAACTGTATCCATAATATGGATTGAGTTACTCTGGATTACTCAGTGTACCGTGATGAGTTGAGACTGTTCTCCAATATTTTGCTTCATAAATGACTGTAAGGATTTCGTATTGAATAATTGTCTGTTAAGGTCTTGAGAAAGATATATCTGTCTGTCTGTCTATCTATCATTAAGTAGATAATATTAGCCATAAAGAAATTAATTTGGGTGCTTACAGCAGGGAAAAGCAGCAAAGGTCGCTGTTTTGAAGGAGACATAGGTGGTTGTGCTTTTAGAGCTGGAATAATGAGAAGGGGCTGGGGAGACTTGTGACATTTTTAATGTTAATCTGACCTCGGAACAGTGGGGACATTTGTCAGAATGCCAGGTAGGCTTGTTATGAGGTGTAAATGTCTTGCTCCGGTATGCTCCAACACAATAAATGTCAGGGCAAAGTATGTCCTCTTTGGCGACATCAAAGCATGCATCTGAAAGCAAAGCATGAGTCTTTCTTTTAAAACTCCAAAAGAAAAATGAAATAAATATCAGCTTATTTGTTATAGTGGTTGCGACAGCCCCAATGCACAATGCACCAATCATAAAAAGAGGCCAAAACCCCGATGTATAGAAGACAAGAAACAGTTGTTCAGATATGTTACGCACATTATATACCGTAAAGTTTGGCAAGGCTCTCTTCCAGTAAAAACCTAACGCAGCTTAGCATGCTAGCAGGCATTGCCAGTTCATCTCAGGCCAAGCTCACATGGACTTTGTAGCAGGAAATGAAAACTGCATTTTTAAACGAGGTGGATACATGAAAGTTTAGGCGCATCTGGTTTCCATGGATTGTCCTTCTGCCATTAATACTGATTTCATGTCAGTGCTGAGACAAACTGAAGATGCTCCCTTCCTGTCTGTTCTCTTTCTGTGCCTGTTTTCATCTCTCTAGGGCTGTTGTCTTCAATTCCAGCTTTAATTTTTCTGAGCTTTTTCCTTCCAGTAAGGTCAGTCGGACTTTTCCTAACTGTTTTCATGAGTTCCTTTGAAATGTTTTCCGCTATTAACTTTTTTTTTTTTTTTTTTTACAGAGATGTATCTCAGAATTAGCCTGAACATTAACATACTACTGTACACAACCTGCCTCCAAAAAACAAACAAAAAAACACCCCCAAAAAACAAAACAAGGTGCATCACATTCTTTGTTTACAAGTCTTACGAGTCCTTGTTTTGAAAACTTGAGTAACGTAGTTGAGCAACTTTATGATATTACAAACTAGCTTTGGCGTAATGGTCTGAAGTTATTTAAATTTATATCAGTCAGCTCACACATGATAATTTAATTTCTGACAAGACATGTAAAATGACTTGGCTGCAGCACAACAAATAGGAGTGTCTGTCAACTGAATGCACATTGCAGACCGCAGCTTCAGGTATTTTAGATAAGAAGACACACTTCACTTTTCCAGCCCAGAACGACTGTCTTTTTGGTACAAGATTTGCATAATATGGCCAGATTGGATACCACAGCTCTGTCAGTGGATATGGGGTAAAGTTTTAATTTTACAAGCCATTTAAGCTCCTCTCCCAGTTTACCTTCATCTCCAAACTTCATAAAGTTCAAGACTGGCAAATATATTAGCTGGCTTAAACTCTGAGCTGGTTTCCAGTGCTGATTTGAGACATGTGTGTGGATGGAATGCAGCAGAATGTTATATGACCGGGCCTGGCCTCTGCTGCCATCTGATTCGAGTCAACCTTCTCCTTTTTACCTCACACACCCTTGCTTTTTTCTTTCTCTGCCCCCTTCACACTGTAACTTCTAAATCGAGCTGCTCTCTTGACACTTTTCGACTGGACTGATGTCTCAGCATGTCATTTCTTCCTCTTTCCTTGTAACACAGGGAAAGGGATAGTTGTTTGATCTTCAGAGGCCATTTCCACATCTTACAGCTCTTTCTCAACTTCAAATGACAGTGCCTCGGGGCGAGCAACTGCAACTGCAGTAAAGACAAAGCCACATGGCAGATTGAAGTCATAGATGTGCCAACAAGGACACATTTCAGTTGCATCTCTTCTTCAGGAAGCTCTTGGAAATAATTCAAGATGTTTTTCCAAGACTGAAAAAACTAAGAATTCCAGATTCAACGTTCAAAAACCCACCTGTTACATTTCAGATGGAATATGTATACTTGCCTGATTATTAAAGGAGTATTTCCAAATATGAAACTTTTGTAGTTATTTACTAGCTCTCATTTCATTCCAAGTTCTGTATGACTTACCATGATTTCCATGGAACACAAAAAGAAGAATGCAGTGAGTTAATAGTGAGCACAAGCTGTAAATCTCCAAAAAAGGATGAAAAGGCACCATAAAATATTGTAAAAAATAGTCTTTTGAAGCCATACAATAGGATTGTTTGATGAACATATCAAGTGTGTCAACTTTGACTTTCATTGTACAGAAAACAGCAGTGCAAACATTCTAACCTCTCTTTTAATTTTGTTAATACAATAAGTCATATAGATTGGATTGCATGAGTGATTTTGAATTTTTGGATTAACTATACATTAACTGATTGGGGATTCTGCTTTCTTATTGTCAAGTTAAGATACCATACGGTATTTCAGCCTACACAATGGTAAAGCCGACATGTCTTGACATGTCACACCCTCAGTGTGAGATAGTTTGTGTGTGTGTGAGTGTGTTTTTATTGTTCCTTCAACACAAGGGGAGTTAACCAGTTGAAAACTAAATTGTCAGTCAGCTAATGGAGGTCTGATTAAACTGTAACCAAGATAGCATTTTGTATCGTTGAAACATCCTTTAGTATTAGAAACCACAGAGATATTACACAGCATGTATCTTTTATCCAAACAAATTGATACCTTTATGATTTTAGACTAAATCAGAGGCGTGATAACACATTTTTCATACTATGGTGTGGTAGTGTAAAAGGTCTTGGATAACAACTCAAAAGACTAATGTTCAAACCTACAGTAGGTAGAGGTCGCCAATAAAGTATACAACATGTATAGACATTATATAGACAAATATTAAATATATTTATAGATATAGATGAGAGCAGTTTTCTTTTACAACATGAATACTATATCTACTAGGCTGACTGCAGTGGAAATAAATCGTGGCATGTTGTGTAAACGCTGTTGTTTTGGGAAATACTACTGGTTTTGTGGGCGTGTGGGTCTATAACTTATACACTGTGCTGACACATACTAACCTAAATGAGATGTTCATGGAGTACATATCCTGAGCTGTATTTTGCACTTGTGATGTGGGTGGTTTAATGAATAACTAAATCACATAGCTGAAGTGGAGAAACTAGGGAAACTATTATTTAGTTTATGCAATAGATCTATTCAGGGTAATTGGCCAAGCATTCGTGAAAATGTCATAATACAAATCGTCTGAAGTGACAGCAAATGGCACGGTCATTTTCTTGCTGTTAGGCTCTTTTACATAATTTATTATGCACCCGAATGGAGTTGTACATTGGTTTGGTTGACAGCCTGTGTAATTTAGCTTCCATCCAACATCTCTGGATCAGCGAGCCAGCGTTGTAACTGTGACTCAAAGCCTATTTAAAGAGAAGATAAGGTCAGTGTAACAGGTCACTGTCAGCTTTGTAATCCTAATGCCAAGGCAATACACAGTTCAAAACAATTCAGATGAATTCTTAATGATATACCTAATCAAATGAATTTTATGTTGTATAATGTGCAAGGGTTATGGTGAATACAAACCTGTGTTTGTGCTAAGAAATACAATAGATTTCTTTCTAAAAAGCTGCATGGTGATTAGAGTTCTGACACCTTCCTCCTACTTCTTTTTAGCGTTCCCATTTTTTGCCACCCCCTCACTGCAGCTGACATCAAAGAACATCTGTTTGTTGTGCAAACCCGCCTCTGAACTCCATATTAAGTCGTAGCACTCGGCAATGTCAAAAGTTCTTCATTCGAGACCGGTAGCTAACAGAGGGAGAGAGTTGAGGTTGGACGGGCATACTCTATACTTTCTGTATGTCCGTGAGTGTATGTTTACGTGTGACTTTCATATGAAAAACCAGCAGTGCATCCAATCAGAGAACAGAATTCTGCTTTTCCCAGGAAATTAGGCTGCTTTTCTCCTAGCTGCAGTGGGGCAGAAAAATCACAGGCCATTAGGCACAGAAACACATGAGCCCTGTTCTTATTATGCTACAGTGTACAGTTCCACGTCAGAGAAATGCCCTCTCATAATAATAAAACTGGATTTATTGCGTATAAAAGGGCAGGTGGAAGATTAAAAGCGTAACATTCCCTGATCTAGAACAAAACCTAGAACAGGTACAACAGCCTGGTGTTTTGATAGGATATGCTGGTGTAAACAGGAATAGATAGATAGATAGATAGATAGAAGGGATGCATGATATATCAGCCACCATATCGGTATCGGCCGATATGTTCATTTTTAATGTTAGCGTTATTGGCCCAATAAGAACATTTGGCCGATATATTAAAGCCAATAAATAATGGATTATTTCCTTCAGCTGAGACACTTCAGATGTGCACTGTTCACCATGATGGTTTTGAATTTCTTGAAATATGATTGGAGTCACTTCAAAAAGGACAGTTAAGTGTGTCATATAGGCTACATAAAATTATAATGAAAACATTATAATTGTTTGCTTGGGACATGTCTTTTAATGGTGAGACTTTTGTTTTTGTACTCAGGCTCTCAAAAATTGTAAAAAAATTTGGATTTAGATTTATCGGGAATATGTCGGTTATCGGCTTTCAGATATAAAGAATTATTGGTTATCGGTATCGGCCAAATTTTTCATATTGGTGCATCCCTAACAGATAGATAGATAGATAGATAGATAGTAAGTGGATTTCAGGAAAAAAATAAATAAATAAAATTAACAAGTGTAAATGGTTCCTTTTCCATGGAACAGATAATTAGGTTTTTGCTGTATAGCAGAACGTCCAAGCTGCTCTTTTACAGCATTCAAAAGTTCGTGTTTATAAATCTATAAATCTCGTATGCTCATCAAGGCTGCTTTTATTCGATTAAAAATACAGGGAAAAGAAAGCAGCAGCAATATTTAAGATACAGAAAAGTTCATAAATGCAATTTTTTTTAATAAATATAAATCACTCTTTGCACCGGCAGAAACTGTATCTTCAAAGTTAATCTCATTAATATATACAGAAAGGTAGTAGAATATAACTGTATGAACAGGAGCTCTATAACTGACATTACAAAGAGTGAAGACAAAGGTTTTTTCACTGAGGCACTTGTGAACTCATTTACATATAATTTCAAGCCTGAAGCCATTTGCAGTGGAAGGTAGTTCTAACGCCAAAGTACAATAAAACAGCGACGGGCACATGTGAAGCTTTATCTCCATGGCCTTTCATACTACAATCCTCTGGCCAGACAAACACATGACTGGCTTTTGGTAGGTTGTTTGCTGTATAAATAACAGGGAGTGCACTGTCAGAGCGATGTCTAACTGAGTCATTCCCCAGGTCCATTCTTGTCCCATCATATCCCCATCATTAAGGCTGGTTGCCCGGGCAGATAATAATGTGATGTGTGATCCTTATTTGAGGTAACGGTGATGTCAACAAAATTAGCTACACTGCATTAAAAAGTCCACAATATCGTTAAAATGAAAGAATATTATCAGAACTAATTGATAATTAATAATAGGAACTACTGGTTCTCAACCATGGATGCATCAACTTATTTTAAGTAAGTTATATTAAAATAATTTAACTTAATAAAATGTTGCCTGATTCTGCTTATTTTAGGTCTTATGACTGGTTCAGGGTCACATATAGGATTGCAGTAACAAGTCACACGGGTATATTTGTAGCAATAGCCAACAATACATTGTATGGGTCAAAATTATCGATTTTTCTTTTATGCCAAAAATCATTAGGATATTTAGTAAAGATCATGTTCCATGAAGATATTTTGTAAATTTCCTACCATAAATATATCAAAAATGTATTTCTGTGAGTGGATATGCATTGCTAAGGACTTCATTTGGACAACTTTAAAGGCAATTTTCTCAATATTTGGATTTTTTGGCACCCTCAGATTCCAGATTTTCAAATAGTTGTATCTCAGCCAAATATTGTCCTATCCTAACAAACCACACAAAAGCTTATTTATTTACAGCTTTCAGGTGATGTATAAATCTTAATTTAAAAAAACTGACTGGTTTTGTGGTCCAGGGTCACACATTTATTTCCCCTGCAATTTAGCATAAACCAATTTTTTTTTTCTTTAGACAATGCTATACTTTTGAATGTAAAGTTAAAAATGACCAGTGGTGGCTGTCTACATGTTATGCTTAAATTAAATTATTAAAGTCATCATTTTAATTGTAATATATTATATTCATATAACAGTTGTTTTTTTTCCACACAATATTTGGAATTTATTTTGATACTTTTCAACTGATGTAACATGTATGCTCTATCTTAGTTTAGTTTCATTGTGTTTTAGTTCTGTTTGTCTGTGTGACAAAGGCTGCGTTCCAGTTTGTTTTTTTATGCCCTTCCCTCGCTAACTTTTTATAATTTATTTTTTATTTTTTTATTCAAAGAACAATAACATACAGTATG
>RJVU01049122.1:2589342-2623192 GCA_003731715.1 Anabarilius grahami
ACTGTTCTTTTGAACTTTCTATTCATCAAATAATCCTGAAAAAAAATATTGTACACAAATATTTTGTACAATTGTACACATTAAATGTTTCTTGAGCAGCAGATCAGAATGATTTGTGAAGGATCATGTGACACTGAAGACTGGAGTAACGATGCTGAAAATTCAGCTTTGCATCACAGGAATAAATTATATTTTACAATATATTCAAATAGAAAACAGTTATTTTAAATTGTAATAATATTTCACAATATTACTGTTTTTACTGTATTTTTAATTAAATAAATGTAGCCTTGGTGAGCAGACGAAACTTCTTTTAAAAACATTAACAATCTTAGTGGTTCCAAACTTTTGGTCTGTACTGTATATAAAACAAACAAAAGGAAAAGGGTGCTACTTTATACATCATATCTGCTTACAATGCCTTTTTACTTCTACAATAATGCAAAACAGAACAATACAGTTTGAAATCATTTTTAAAGCAAAAAAAATTTGGCTTGGAGTCAGACCACTTCATCTTATGAATGTGAAACTTTCCCATTAATATTAACAATTGTATAAAGTATGCCTTTTCTTTCTCAATCCCATGATCATTAAAGTGTATCATTATATCAAGTCCACTCAATTGCAATTCAATTTTTCTTGTCAATCCAAAATATTTTTGTATATATACAATGGAAAAATTGTTTCCTTTTCACCTTTACAGAAATTACAAGAATAATCAATATCTAATTTAAACCGTTCCAACACATGTTTCACTGGGTATATTCCATGCATTATCTTGAAAGAGACTTCTTTTACTTTATTATTAACATAGAATTCATCCACTGTTCGCCAGGCTTTACGCCAATTCACATCCCCAAACACAGCTGGAGGATAAACAATATTATTAAGTATATTTCTATAACAGTTGTCACTTTAAATCCACTGACGTAAAGGACGAAATCAGCACCATACGCCATTCTCGCGGAGCCAGTCAAACACAAGAGATTGTATTCTCCTGCTACCAGTGACACAATTGTGTATATTATTTTATTAACCAATTTCTTTTTTGACACTATATGCGTGGACGCTTTAATCTGAACAAAACGTTGTTAACGAGGAAATGTATGAACCGCAGGTCTGTGGTGGATGAAAGGTGGTCTTCAAAACACACAACTCTGCGTTTTCTGCAGTCACATTTCACGAAATTCAATTTAGAATACAACTTTTCCCCTCGACAACAATAGCAGCCTTTCCCCGTGTATTCATATAGCGATAAACAGATTAGCTAAGGTAGTATCAAAGCTACTGCCATGTCAGCTCACTACTTTGAATTTATATTTATTCAGTCATTTGATCTACTTAGGGGCATAAATGTCGCTTTAACAGTCATGTTTGCGAAATATGACCATGGAAATGAAATACGACACCTCCATGAATAGCCTGTCTTTTTTGTGGTACTAGGTAACGCGTGACGTCAAAGAGCCTTTATGACGGGCTCAACGTAAGTGTATTAAATCTACCCCTTTTTTGCGTGACGGTAAAACGAGCCAATGGGCTTGAGGGGTGTCAGGGGTAGGGCCCGCCTCTCGCTCAAGCCTGACCAATCATATACGCGGATTCGATGTTCGTATTGTTGTGACCTTTGGAGCCGCATCACCGCCCACCGCGTGCCCGTGGCGGAGGAAAACTATATATAGAGGCGGATGACAGCAGTAGGGGACGAAATTGTAAAACACCCAGTTAGAGGGGGTGGAGAGGAGCTTATTGGGAAGGTGAAACTGCAAATACCTTACAGAAAATTGGGAGCAAGATAAGAAGAAAAACTAAATAAATAAACATTTCAGAAGTCTACCAACTGGAATACCTTTATGTTAACTTAATGTGAAGAAAGTATTTATATCAGATGTTTTTCTATTTGCACTAGTTAAAGCTACTGCAACTACTGAAAACCTTCATTTTGTAAACTCAAGTAAGTGCTTCATTTATTGCATTGCTATGTTTGTGATTTGTCTCATTTTTTTTAAGTGATAACTAATAGTAAGGATCATTGTAAAAGCGTTGTCTGTCATATAGTTTAGTGAAACCTTAAGAGAATTTAAATGAAGGCAGCTTGCTGCGTCAGTCGTGGGCTGTGTAGATTTAGCTGGGAGGGATTGCCAACTATGGCAAAACACCGTCTTGAATATATACGATATTTACATAGAAATGCAAGCGAACAAACGCCATTAAAATATATGATAGATTTGTCTAGTTCGAATTTAACAGATTTGTCTTGTCTTCGATGTATACCTTGTATGATGCATTTCATGCATTAATGATATCTCTGTTTTCAAACTGTACATTATGTCCTCGCTATCTCTTTACTCTCCCCTATAAACTGGGTGGGAGCGAAGATACGATGTCTGACTCGCTTTAAATGTACAAACGAAACACAGTTTGATTTTATATTTGTTAACCAACGCTTAATATTTACATTTTATCCTTTTAATGTAAGATTCGAGCGCATTTCCCTTCCTTATTTTCTTCATCGACGATCGTAGGCTTGTATGTGCGCGTGCTGACTGGTGTATATTTCGCCTCGTGACACGTTCAGGTTTAATTATTAAAGTCTCGCATTCTTGTGTCTGATTTCCTCATGACACCGTCAATTTTACAAACATGGATGACATGCTAAAGATAAAGTTCAATAATGACGACAGCAGTGGATTGGTTACAGTTGTGCAGGGTCTAGTCAGGGCAAGTTAGTTATTACATAACACTATCAGCTCCGCGAGTCCCAGTGCATCCTTCCTATAATGGTAAACTGCGTTTATAGGACTACCTTAGTGTTAATAAATGCCCAACAGGATTTAACTTGTGTGGAAAATTAAACCAGTGCAATGAAGCATGGTGTTAGGGATTGTTTGTGTATGCATATGTAAAATCTAATCTGCTTGTGAGCCCATGAATGCGCAAGCTGTTTGTTCAAAACATTGAAGGCTCTTTCTTTTAAGAAAACTGACAGATGGAACCATGTGCCCGTTTATTATTTCCAGCTGAGAATAACGACACATATTCATGCTATTTGTTTTGTTTTTTTGCTTCTCTCTAGGAACTGGATCAGCCGTTTGTAGACTGAGACGTTCCCTCTGCAACCAGCACTTTGTTTTGAACCGTTTTCCCCCAAGTTTCTGTTTATTTGCCTGGCTCCAGCTGAGCCTTGCCCTCTGGTGGCTTACAACACAATACGAGAATTCAAACAGCCAACGGTGATACTCCAGGGCAGTGCAGCAGCTATGCAGCTTGAAATCCAAGTAGCACTCAACTTCATCATTTCTTACTTGTACAATAAGCTGCCCAGGCGACGTGTCAACATATTCGGCGAGGAGTTGGAGCGACAGCTGAAACAGAAATATGAGGGACATTGGTACCCGGACAAGCCATACAAAGGGTCTGGATTCAGGTGTATACATGTCGGGGAGAAAGTGGACCCAGTTGTAGAGCAAGCAGCCAAAGAAAGTGGGTTGGACATTGAGGATGTCCGCAACAACCTGCCTCAGGACCTCAGTGTCTGGATCGATCCTTTCGAGGTGTCTTATCAGATTGGGGAGAAGGGACCCGTCAAGGTGCTCTATGTGGATGACAGTAATGAGAATGGACTGGAGTTGGACAAGGAGATCAAGAACAGCTTTAACCCAGAGGCCCAGGTCTTCATGCCCATTAGTGAGCCTGTAGGCATGTCCCCCACCTCCAGTTCCCCGTCCCCGCCGTTCGGCCAGTCGGCGGCGGTCAGCCCCACCTTCATGCGCCGTTCCACGCAACCGTTAACCTTTACCACTGCCACCTTCGCCGCCACCAAGTTTGGCTCCACGAAAATGAAAAGCAATGGGCGCAATGCCAACAAGGTGGCCCGAAACTCCCCCACCAACCTGGGCCTGAATGTAAACAACCTCCTGAAGCAGAAAGTCATGTCCACATCGATGCATTCTCTCTACGGCGTCGGCTTGGGCGGTCAAGCGCAGAAGCCCTCTGCCCTGTCTCCGAACGCCAAGGAGTTTGTGTTCCCCAATCTCCAGGGGCAGGGCAGCCCAAGTGCAATGTTCCCCGGGGAAACGTCCCTCAATCTCAGCCCTCTCCCGTACAACAATGCCTTCGATGTGTTTGCAGCCTATGGGGGCCTTAATGAGAAGTCCCTCATGGACAGTCTGAATTTCAGCTTGAGCAACATGCAGTATTCTAACCAGCAATTCCAGCCAGTGATGGCCAACTAGAAAACAAGAATACTACTAACGACCAGAGAAATGTGATGGGCTGGCGGGAAGCATTTGGAAAATAAAAAAAAAAATCGAAAAAAGAAAATCGAAAAGCAACACTTCAACTGTAAAGTCCTGGTGAATAAGTCAAACGATGAGCCCGAGGGTGAACAATGTTGTTCCCTTGAGTATTTTTGTCATCCTTTTTACGATTAAGCTTGTTGTACAATCAAGCTTAGTTATCTAAACTCATATTGTTTTTTTTTAAGTTGTTTTCTTTTGCCAAGCAAGCACAAAAATTATTTTTACTGACTGTTTTAAGATATCTTTATGAAGAAGAAAACTACAAATCAAGGCCTCTAATAGTATTCAAGGTAGAGCTACACAGCCAATTTTCCAAGGATTGGCCTGAATGCTGAATGAGGGATTTCTTGGTCTTTTTTCTAACTGTATAATTAATTTAGTAGAAAGTTTGTAAAATATCAGAGTATATATATTGTTTCTACGACATATTGCATTTATATCTTTTTACTACTCCAGTGATCTGTGATGGCTGCAGCAGCTTTTGTTATATTTTTTTTTATTGAAATTGTAAAATGAAATCCATCTTTAAAAAACATCAACTATTCTAAAGATTGTGTACAGAATATTCCATTGTGTTGGGATTTAAAAATATTTGCTTTTTTTGGGGAGGGGGGATAAAGTGAAAACAAGAGTTGTATTTTCTGTTAAGAGTTCAAAGATTTTTGCTATACTATGGACAAAATGTAATCGTATATTAATTTTGTACCAACATTGTGCAATACTTGACAAAAACAAATAGTATAACAAAGTATTTGGAGTCAGTGTCTTACATGTAAAGAGGGACTGATAGTTTATTAAGTTTGTATTAAAATGCTTGAAATGATACTCTTGGTCTTAAGCTTTTTATTCAAATCTTTACTTATTTTCTACTCTCATTATACCAATCGAACATGAGGCTCTAAACTAGTCTATTTATTTTCTCCCATAAAAATCTTCTCATTTTCAGTCTGCTCAAGAAAATGTAAAATGAGAAATTCCATAACTGAGCTTCCATAATCTAAATAGCCATGAGTCATTGTGTAGCAGTCAGGTCGGCATTTATTCTTACAGTCACGAATCGCAAGTTACACTCCTCATTTACATATATTCATAATGCTTTTATCCAAAGCAATTTACAGTGCATTCAAGATATGTATTTTATCAGTATATGTATTCTCTGGGAATTGAACTGTGACTTTTGTGTTGCTAGCGCCATGCTCTTTCAGGAGAACAGAGGAGCTTTTAATGGAATTATTAGAGGTTTATATTTAAACAGGCTTTTCTGTTTTCTAGCAGTTCTAGATTGTTGCTAATAGCTGCCCTTAAACCACAAGCATTCATTCACTAAAGCTCCATAAAGAGAATGCCTAATCTTGACCAGGCTTGTTATGCAAAATCCATCTGATCTGTTTTGGATTCTCCCATAATGCTTTAGCAGAAATATGAAGGTTGAGATAAGTTTTGCAGTATCATTTGTTGCTGATCCCTCCCGTGATTTTCGCAGGCGTAAAAACAGGTGCTGCTGGATTCAGAATGAACGGCTGTTAGATTAATGTCAGCTAGCTGGTGTAAGCACATAACAGCTCCTCTCATTCCAGTAAGCAACATGGATCTATATTTAGTGCTCTAATTAAGTTAGTTGATTGAGCAAAGTGAATTGAGGAGGGAATTTGCAGATGAGTTAACCCACAACCTCTTTCGCCAGTATATTTTGTCACCCTCCCTTTCCCTGCATAATGTTGGTGTCTAATAGAGCGAGCTTCTGCGTGTTACAGCTAAATGAACTAAAAACACAGTGAGGCCAAAAGTCAGGACAAAACACAGCAGCACTTTTATTCATATATGAATATTGCTTTCGTAGGGTAAGATGCATAACAAATACTTCCTAAAAATATGATTGAAGCGATTGGTTTACAATACATTTTAGAACCTCATGATTGCTTGCAAGATGCTAATACCAAGCTTAAATGGGGCCTCTTGCTCTCTTAGCTATCACCGTATAGCCTCAAAATGCAGAATAAACAAGGCTGGTTCCCAGGTGTAATTGTCTAAGGGGAGGTCAGGAAAATAAAGGCCTCGCAGGGCATCTTCATCTGCCGCTGTGGCTTCACAGTTGTGTGTAGGTGTCAAGCTTGGCAGCTCCATTTCAGTGCAGCTCTGAACTTTGCCAACTCAGTGAGTCAGAAATGAGTTGCAGCACATTGAGACAGGTGCAGGCTGCAGGGTGGCAGCAGAAGATACCATTACGCTTGCTGTTTATCACCGAATGCTGGGGGAAGAGGATAGCAACAGACTGGGAATACCTCAGCCTCTGTCCTTGAAGGAGGCGGAGGGCTGACAGGTTGTGGGATATGAAAAAATGCATGGGGGATGATGGGAAATGCGAGTGCTTAGTCACTGAAGGGGATCACGTAAATAGAAAAAGTTTAAAACAAATGTTTAAGAGGAGCATTTATGCATTTATAATCTATCTATCTATCTATCTATCTACAGAAGTGGCAAGAAACATTGAATTAAATGTCAAATTTTGAAGTAGAAAGACTGAAATAGTATTTATTGTAAAACATACTCTGTACATAATGAATGTAATCTGTTTTAACTTTGTTTTTTTATTGTTTATGAAACAATTCTCCTAAATATTACAATTTAATAGAACTGTTTTCTATTTTAATATATTATAAATGTAAATTTATTCATGTGANTTTTCTATTTTTTTAATATATTATAAATGTAAATTTATTCCTGTGATCAAAGCTTAATGTTTTTGCATCATTACTCCAGTCTTCAGTGTCACATGATCCTTCAGAAATCATTCTGATATGATGATTTGATGCTCAAGAAACACTTCCTATTATTATCAATGTTGAAAACAGTTGTGCTGCTTCATATTTTTGTGGAAACCATTGTTGATGAAAAAATTCAAAAGAACAGTATTTATTTGAAATATTTTGTGACATATTAATGTTTTTACTGTCACCTTAATGCATCCTTGCTAAAAAAAAGTATGAATTTCTTTAAAACAAACTCTTACTGACCACAAACATTTGAATGGTATAGTGTATATATTACTGTAGATTCTCAAATTAGGAATAAAACTATTTACTGTTTAAACTAATTCTATTATCTGACATAGCTAGACTAGCAGCACATAAATTCTACATGTTCTGCTTTTTCTAGCCAAGAAGCACCCACATAGACAGGAAGAAACTTTCTGACCAACATGTAAAGCGACCAACCACAGTTTGTTTCATTTTTACATGGCGTAGCTATTTCTATAACAATTTGAATCCAAAACAGTTTTCAGATGTGCAATAGAGAGTGAATCCTTCCACAAGCTTTCTCTTTTAATAATTTACTTTGAAATACCTTTGCGACATCAAACTGGCCTGGTTTCAGTAATGCAGAGGCTCAGATAGCAGCAGTGTTCCTTCCTTTTTGTGACAGTGATACTGTGGCAGTGGCTGGTGTTGTGTGAAGACTTCCACTTATGTGGTACAGATGGGAGACGTTCCCAATCCCACAGGAATGAAACACAGCACTGCTGCAACTTGCTTGCTGACACACTGTTTACATTTTTTCAAAGGAGGGCTTTGACTTTAGGCCTCTCAATGGTTTACTTGCAAAGATCAGATTCACCACTGTATTTAATTAATGAACCTCATTCACTCTAAAAACTGCTGGGTTAAATATGGACAAAACCAGGGATTGGGTTGTTTTCACCCAGCCATTTTTTTCAACCAATTTTGGATTTATTTTTTTAGCCAGCAATATAGTAATATAGTAAAAGGCGTGTTTTTGCTCACCCCCAAATAGGGGCAAATTTGTGGGGTATTTTAAGCTGAAACTTGACCAGACCAGAGACTTATATTACATCATGTGAAAGAGGGCATAATAGGTGCCTTTTAACCCAACCTGCTGGGTTTGTCCATATTTTACCCAGCTTGGGTTTTTTTAACCCAGCATTTTTTAGAGTGTTAGACTAACCAGATGTCCATTTCATGTTCAGAGATATACAAAGTGCTGTCTTGAAACTCTAGATGGCACAGGCTAATAGGTCCTTTAATTCAACCTGCTCGTAATCACATCATTATCTATAGGACACAGCCGATTGGTTCCTGCTGTATTCAGTAGCCAATGAGCTCGCTGCACAGGCGTCAAATACATGGGTAGCATTTGCCTTAGGAGTGCAGCGCGCTTTCAGAAACACTCCACCTTCCCCAGCTCCACCTGTATAGATCTGCTACGGGTAATACATGTACGCTATATTGTACAGCAGCAGCATTTCTTACTTCCTCACAGCAGTGTGTCGTGTATGTATTAGTAGCAAGTCCCGTACTTGCTCTGTAGCAGCATCTATCTATCTATCTATCTATCTATCTATCTATCTATCTATCTATCTATCTATCTATCTATCTATCTATCTATCTATCTATCTATCTATCTATCTAATCATTACTACATGAGCTGATTGGCTTCTGCTGATTCAGCAGTAAATGAGATTACTTGCTCAATATTTAAATAGTCTGTTTTTTTGTTTTCTCCCCCATGCACCTCCCCCAGCTCCACCTGCCTAGATCTGCTATGGGATTTATTGATGTCTAATTATGCAGCAGCAGAAGATTTTACAGCGTGTCTGTGTATCTGTTAGCAGTAGCAAGTCCAGCAGCTGCAATAATCAACAGCAGCAGCAGCGTAGCATATCTAGGACCAGATTTACTAAACGGCGCAAATTAGCGCAAGAGCGCAATTCCACAAATGCGCCGATGGGAGTGATAAGTGTTGACCGTGATCTATTGCTGACGCGCAAATTAAAAAACACAGACGCAGTCAAATCATTTACATAATGACCAATGGAATCTAGCAAGAGCAGCGCAAATTAGCGTTGGGTAATAAGCAGAGCTGATGCTCATGAGGTGCGGGTCGACACAGGCGCATTCCAAAAAAATTAATACGAGTGGAAAATACAAGGTGCAAGCTGTTAGTTAATCTGGCCCCTAACCTGCCAGGACCAAATACATTAACATTGCCATTTTCAATAAAATATGTAGAAAATATATATATATACATATATATATATATGTATATATATATATAATATAAATAATAATAATGATTTTCCCAATCAATCTAATGTGTGACAGTTTGGTAGTGCATTAAAATTTCTGAGAAACATAACAATAAATATATTTGTGTGTGTATATACATTATATATACACATTCTGTGTGTGTGTGTGTGTACATACAGTTTATACAGTATATGTATCATTTTTTTCACAGAAGGATTTTGGAGTTTTACTCATCTATTCTGCAATATAAGATAATAGTAGTTGTCAGCTAATTTTGAATTTATGTTGTCATAAAAATACCAGTGACATATAAAGAGGACAGTCAATTAGAAATATAGAAATATGAGTAAGAGTCATAGGTCAACCATCTTTGGATGTAACATCAAACCCTATATGGTTAAAAACAACGTTTAAAGATCTTTCCACGTGATTGGGTGCATTAAAGGGCTATTATATAAGTCAGTATATTATAATACAGTTCTATTTTTTCTATAATACAAAACAAACATTTTATTTATGCACAATTGACAAGTGATCTTGATAATTTTGTTTTTGACTACTAACTACATCACATTATCTAGCAGAATGTAAATTCATGTTAACCCAGGTGACTTGTCCTTTGAGGCCCTGCTTCAACTCGTGACATCTTATACCAGCTTAAACATTAAACTAGAAGATAAAACTCTACAACAACTATATAATCAATAATTATATCTAGAATGAATTGTTGTTTGTTTAATCTTTAACCAGTGTTTGAATGGCATGGATATTTTCTTTCATTTTGGTAATGTGTAACCTGCTTTTACAAGCATTGTTTTACAATGTATGAGATAATATGTTAAACAAATGTTAAACCAACAAGACACGTCATAACACTTGTAATATTTTCTTTAGCTGGAAGCCCGTGGCTGTGTTGGAGCTGGCTGAATGAACGTAGGAGGTTCTGAGCTGCTCGGCCTGTCGTGGGAGGTGTTGCATAACTGCGTGGATGCCGCTGTCTTCAACAACACGTTAGTGGGAAAGGGATGGCACGCTTCCCAAATGCCGTGACAGGCGACATGCAGGTTCCCCTGAACTAGCTGTGTGCTTTTTTGTTCTTCAGAAATATCTGTTTTTGTAATTACGCCAATTCCCGTAGGTGTCGATAGAGTTGAGCTGTTGAAACAGACTTTGCTTTATGCTGTTTTTCTCTGCTCAAGGACTCAGTATGATTCTATTACACATACGAGGCCATGAATACAAACAGAAAGTCTGAGTTTGTCTTTCAAAGAAACTCAGAGCCTTGAAGAATCAGAAGTGGGTGGATGAAATGACCCTTGCTCAGCTGCAATCTGCTGCTCGAAGAGCTTCATCTCAGAGAGTCTTGTTTAGACTGATCTACACTCTTAAAAATAAAGTTTTCAAAAGGGGGTTTTCGCAGCGATGCCATAGAAGAAGTATTTTTTGGTTCCCTAAGGAACCTTTCAGTGAAGAGATCTGAAAAGAACCATTTTGTTCTTATATGCATCATTTGTTGATCTGAGGTCATTATTATTCGTGATGATCTAGGCTGAAATTCAGTTAAAGTCAATGTTAGTGCTTATCCGAGGACAGTTATGAGCTGATCTGGGGTCAGTTATAGTCTTTATTTAGCCTGATTTGGCATTAGTCATGATCATGGTTTAAGGTGCAGTCACATTAGCAAAGTTTAAGAAAGATTTTGCATGCAAAAACAGGTCCATTGTTCATTGTCTATGGAGCCCCGCACATGACATGCAGGAAAAAATAGCAGTCGTTCTCTCAATTTATAAATCGTGCGCACGATTTACATATTCGTTTACTAAATCTAGTAAATCGAGTGAATGACTTAGTAAAGCATGCTCACAATTACTTTTTTTTCCTGCATGTCATGTGTGGGGAGCCGTAATAGTAAATACAATTTTAAAATAAAGGTTCCAAAAAGGTGTTTTCACAGTGATGCCATATAAAGAACCATTCATGATTCCCCAAAGAACATTTCAGTGAACAGTTCTGAAAAGAACCATTTTGTTCTTAGTGTGAAGAACATTTGAATAATCTAAAGAACATTTTTGGGTTCATTTTAAGCCAGACCTATAGTAATTTGTAAACAATTGTTGGGTTAAATAAAACTACCCAGCAGGTTGGGCAAACATTTAACCCAACTGCTGGGTCAAAACAACCCAATCGCTGGGTTTGTCCATTTTCAACCCAACTTGGGTTGTTTTTAACCCACCATTTTTTAGAGTGTAGGGTCAGTTATTCATCATTATTTAGGCTGATCTGAGGTCATTTTTTATGGGTTGTGATCTGATGTTGGGTTAGTTCTAATCAACATTTGGGCTTATCTGAGGTCACTTTTAAGTTATTTTTGGGTTATATGCATCATTTTTCATTAAAAACTCATGATTGCATGGATTCTTAGTAGAATGACTAGATTTCACACATGAAATTTTGCCAAGCAACAGTAAATGAGACTGCATCAGCTGATATGGTATCAGTTAATTATGATGGTTTTGGCTGCTCTAGGGACAGTTGGTATCTAATGATGATGGTATATTTCAGGGATTGGCCACTTTGGTTCTGGAAGGCAACTATCCTGCAGAGTTTAGCTCCAACCCTAATCAAACACACTTGAATCAAAAAGAACTTTCCTGCTTTGGTCTTTGAGCGAAAGGTTATTGTTTTCACAAATTCTAATTTGAAAACTAAAAAGCCAATTGGAGTCAGGTCATTAGAGTTTGTAAGTTCACAAACACCAAATCATGTGGTTTTCCTTACTCAAATTCTGTTAATGATGGCCTAGTGAGAAAATGAGTGAAAGAAAGTGAGAAGAGAGAGAGGATGTGAGGTTGGGTGTAACTTTGCCTCATTACCATGTGTGGCAGAATGTGTATGACAGGATGTGTGTCAATGTATGTTCTGTGTTTCAAAGTGTGTGGCCATATAGTTGTGAAATACGTGTACGCTTGTCTAGTTAAAAAAGGGTCTCTGAATTAAACTGCTTATGCATGCAACTTACTAATTATTCTAATTGTGCAATATACGCAGCCCATCTTCAAATGCACATGTCATCTTTGTTTGACTGCATTTAGATACAGCTAAATTTGAAGTAGTGAGGTTTTGGTGCCGATACCGTTAGATTCTCTGGTTGGAGGCATTTTTAATAGGATTTTTATTAGTAGCTGGTGTGATTTACTGGCTGCTGTCCATAGCTTGGCTTCTGTCGACGTCAGCACTCAGGACTGCCAGTTTTAGCAGGGGAGGGTGTAAACACAGACTGCTCTCAGTGAGATGAACAGAGGAACGGCCAAACCACAACATCGAACCTACATTCACATCTAGAGCACTCTGTAGCCCTCCAGGGAGCTGCTGTAGGTTTAATTATGCGGGCTGGTAGAACCTGTACTGCACAGGTGGGAGAAACATTATTTTGAGCCGTTAGGTTATGCAATGTAAAATTCAGGAATAATTAGAGAGAAAAGCTCTGGCTCATGCTGAAGCAGGGGTTTCTGTGTCAAAGATAATAATAAACCAAGATAAAAATGTTTTTTTCCAAGGTACTTTTTTTTTTTAATGTAAAAAACTGCTCCAAAAACAGCTAAAACAACATTATGATGATAGATAGGTTTTTTTGTGGTTTCTAGCTGGTCTAAAATTGCCATTTATCTTGTTGTATAGGACAAACAGTTGAGATTTTAATAGTTTTTTTCCTTTCTTATGCCAGCTGATGCTCCAAGTATAATTCATTCAGAAAGCAAAGCTTCAGGGAGTGTTCAAACAATGATTCACATGCTCATGTGATTCATGAGTTTACATGATTTATATGAGCCATGTGGAAAAGAGACTCCAGTTAAGTACTGAGAGGAAAGAGGAAGTTTATACCCCTCTTGGATTAAATGAACATGCTCCTCTTGAATATGTGTTGGGAACTCCATTATGGAAGGGTACAGTTGATTCATTCCCGGCACTCGATACTCTACCATTGAGTGCTATTTTGCCCAGAGCCAGAAATGACCCTTTTCTTAATAAGGTCACATATAACCTCTATTGCCCACATCCAACTCAGGCCTTGACCCAACCAGACAGGCCATTCCCTAAGATAGAAACACACAAATCATACCTCTGTCAGTCGTCAAATACAGCCTGTGAGTATAAATAGCTATGGATTGGACTCTCATCTCTTATCTCTGCTATAGCCAAAGACACGTCAGTGAACCGCAAATCACAGCCATGTCCTCCTACAAACCCAGCTCTCCCGGCAGCTCTATCCATCTGTGTGTGTGTGCATGTATACAGCCTCATATTTTCTGACAATCTATTCCCGTGTTGCTCATTGGCTTTATTCAGTGGATTTGAGAGATTTGAAGGGAAGTATAGCATTTGTTTGATGCATGTATTTGTTTGATTGATGCAAGGGACGCATGTGTAACTTCTCTGGTTCTACTTGCCCCGCTCTGAGTGGGATTTTGAACCAGTGTTTCCAGCATGGAAGACGGGTACGCTAGCAAGGACACTAAAGACCACAGCCTCCAGCAAGTCTCTTGACTCCAGGGAAATGAGGTTTCCTCGCACAGCTCTTACTAGCTGTCCTCCGTTACACTTAGCCCCTAAAACTCACTCTCATCCGGGTCACGGCACCAATGTAACCCCTCTTGGTTCTACTCACCCCGCTCTGAGTGGGATTTGAACCAGCGTTTCCAGCATGCGCTAACAAGGACACTAAAGAACGCAGCCTCTACACGTCTCTTGACTCCAGGGAAATTAGGTTTTCTCGCACAGCTTTTACTAGCTGTCCTCCGTTACACTTACCCCCCTAAAGCTCACTCCCATTCGGGTCATGCCACCAATGTAACCCGTCCGGTTCTACTCTCCCCTCTCTGAGTGGGATTTGAACGGGCATTTCCAGCATGGCAGACGGAACGGCTAACAAGGACACTAAAGACTGCATCCTCTTTATGTCTCTTGACACCAGGAAAATTAGGTTTCCTTGCACAGCTCTTACTAGCTGTCCTCTGTTACACCTACCCCCCTAAACCTCACTCCCACCCGGGTCATGGCACCAATGTAACACCACCTTCTACCCGCACCGCTCAGAGAGTGATTTGTACCACTGTTTCTGGCATGGGATTGCTTACAATTGCTTACAATTGTATGTAAGCAATTGCATGCTTACATACAATTGTACTAGCCTCCGTTACACATGCAAGTTTTAAAGATAAGAAGCTCTTGAGATGAAAGTGAGTGAATGAAAGTGAAAGTGAAGTGACATGTGGCCAAGTATGGTGACCCATACTCGGAATTTGTGCTCTGCATTTAACCCATCCAAGTGCACACACACAGCAGTGAACACACACACCGTGAACACACACCCGGAGCAGTGGGCAGCCAATGCTGCGGCGCCCGGGGAGCAGTTGGGGGTACGGTGCCTTGCTCAAGGGTCTCACCTCAGTCGTGGTATTGAGGGTGGGGAGAGCGCTGGACATTCACTCCCCTCACCGACAATCCCTGCCGGACCTGAGACTCGAACCCATGACCTTTGGGTTACAAGTCCGACTCTCTATCCATTAGGCCACGACTGCCCCAAAAACTGCCCCATGAAACTGCAATTGATGAAAACAGTTGATTCAATCAACCAGTTGTGGCTTTGGGATGGTTATCATCTGCTATATCCAGGGTTAAAGGATTAGTTCACTTCAGAATTAAAATTTCCTGATAATTTAGTCACCCCCATGTCATCAAAATGTTTATGTCTTTCTTTCTTCAGTTGGAAAGAAATTAAGGTTACGTGATCCCAGCCTAGGAATAAGGGTCTTATCTAGCGAAATGATCAGTCATTTTCTAAGAAAAAATAAAAATTGTATACTTTTTAACCACAAATGTTCATCTTGCACTGCTCTGCGATGCACGTCCATGACTTGACGCATTACGTAATCATATTGGAAAGGTCACGCGTGACATAGGCGGAAGTACCGATCCAGTGTCTACAAAGCGAACATGCAAAGACTAAGACAAACGCCCTTTACAAAAAACAAAAACAAAACAACGATGTCAGACGATTTTGAAGTTGGAGGAGAAAATGACATGGAGTTTTTTGCCCTACCGCGGTACTTCCACCTACATCACGCGTGACCTTTCCAACGTGATTAGCACTTGCTAGTGCAAGATGAGCATTTGTGGTTAAAAAGTATATAAATTTTTTTTTTTTTAGAAAATGACAGATTGTTTCACTAGATAAGACCCTTATTCCTAGGATGGGATCGTGTAGAGCCCTTTGAAGCTGCACTGAAACTGCAATTTGGACCTTCAACCCGTTGGTCCCCATTGAAGTCCACTATATGGAGAAAAATCCTTTAAGTTGAAAAGAATGATATTGGAATGGATTTCCTTTGATTCATTGAAAAATGAATGTCAGTTTGTTTTTCAATCCATTCCATTTAATAGTTTTAGTTTTAGTTAACAACAACAGCACTGAATTACACACTGAATTTGCACTTTTTGTTTTACATATTATTCATTTCTTTATTTTCATTTTCATTTCCTTTCTAGTAATTTTGTTTTATAAGTAGTTTCATACATAACATTTTCAATGTTTACAAATTGTATATGTTGACGTTAATTAAAACATAAAGACAAAAAGTTATACAAAAAGCTACTTTGGAGGGAAATATACCGTAAGTGAATATTGACTTTCGGTCTCAAAGTCTTTTTTTAACAGCAAGGCACTTAAAAAATTCCTGCCAGTGTTGATACATGAACTGCCAGCATTGTGTCCTTGAGTAACCTTAACCTCAGGCTCCTGTAATTAGTGCACACAATTCCCCTTGGATGAACGCGTCCGCTAAGTGACAATACTAAATGCACGGGCTCTGAAAACATTAGAGCAGTGAGGACGTTTTAGCATTAGCCATACAAAGCAGGTCACTGGCAATGTCAAAGGTCAGAATCGGTTGCATATTTTAGTCGATGACAATATGTTAACAACGGAAGTCGCATTGGTTGAATAATTCCTTCAGGCTTACGCATTCATTAAAATCTCCTCATATTACTGCTAGTTTGCTAAAGCATAAATAGACACCCTCAAATTTAGCTCCCCTTCCATGCATGCGTTTGTTGTGAGTCGAAAGTAGCGAGCATTTGTTTCCTTTCTCTCCTCTCCCTCACACACAACAGAGAAGGACTTTAGTATAATGTGATGGTGCCCTTGCTGATACAGGCCTCCCTTTATGTTGTGTGTAATCTGAGCTTTCAGTGCCAGGACTGACCCTCTCTCCCCCTGAATGGAGCGCTGTGGGCCAGGCCGCTGTTTCCTGTGCTTTCACTCTGCTTAGCTCGGCACTACGATTATAGTAAAGCCAGGGGTGGGACCAACACATTTGTGCTGAGGAGACAGGGTCTCTCTCTCTCTCTCTCACACACACACACACACACACACTCACACACACACTGAGTCTGTGAAGGTGAATGATGGCAAACAGAGTTTGAGTCTCAAGGGCTTTGGATGCCGTGATTAAGTCACGTTTAACGTGCTGTAATAGCGTAAGTGCACACCATCTCTGTCCTCTTGTACTCTGTTCAGTTGGTCCTAAGGCTAAAATTTACATGATCCACCCAGCTAATAGGGAACATTCTGAGAACTTTAGCTAACGTTCTGGCAAAGTTCTTTCAAAGTATTAACAAACGTTCTTCCAGTAACGTTAATAGAACATTCCTTCAAAGCACGGTGGTCTCGCAGTCTGGACGAATATTCTAGTGTGTGCATTCGAGGATTATAATGCAAAAAATCGGTTGAAACTGCCTTAATGTCTGTGGTCTCCCACAGTTTTAAAATTGGTTAAGATTTGAAGATCATCCAGTGTGTGGTCAGCCTAAAGTAGCCTATTCTAAGCACGAAAGCTCATGCGATTGCTGTCGGCTAGCTGTGCAGTACAGTTGTGCCATGAAATACTTTGACACGATTATCAGGTTAACTGATTCGTAAAGTGTGCAAGGGCTCCCGAGCTCCCCAATGTTTGAACTCGCATAGTAAGTGTGTCACGGCCCTTAACGTTTGCATAACAACAACAAAAGGTTGTTGTTGTTTTTTACATTCAGAAATAATGTTTTATGGTGACGTTTTATTAACTTTATGGAAATGTTATCAAAACTTATTGAACATGCTTTTGTTAGCTGGTACAGGGAGCGCTGCATCCTGATTTACTGATTTACCGGGTCCCTTACCGCAGTGCTTCCCACAGAATGAAAATCTTGTTTCAAATATATATATGAAACAAGATTTTACACCCACCTGATTTTTCAAGTAAAAAATTGTCCCAAATGAAATATGAAATGAGGACATAGTCTAGGATTTAATTGCCCTCTTTTCTGGTTAATAAACAGGTTGTAATTTGTGGCAAGTAGCTGTCCTCACCGTGTAATAGAAAACAGATAATGATCTGTAAGGAATCCCATCTCTTCTTCTCACTCTCTGGTTTTATTTTTATTTTTCACACTCTGTGGTTTTATTTTCTCTCACTGTCTGGTTTTATTTTTAATGTTTCTCACTTCCTGGATTTATGTTTATTGTTTAACACTCTCTGGTTTTGGTTTTATGGTTTTATTGGGAGAGTGATTGAAGCCTGTTTGCACTGATCAAATTAAAATGTATATTCAACATGCATTGATTATTTATGAGGAATAATATAAATAGGATATCTATTATTCTGTTAGGCCTATTTAACACTTTTTTTCACAAAGACATTGGTTATTAGTTGTATTCAAAATCTGAATACAATAAACTATAAAAAAAATTTAAAGGTATACAGCATGAAGTTGTTTTACAGTATGTATTACTTATAATGATTATAGCACAGATCAAAAGAGAGAGAAAGAGAGAAAAGATGAAGCTTATTTTCTCTCTGCATTTTTGCCTGGTGGACAATAAAATGGCTGAAAATATCTCCATACCTAAAGACCAGAACATCATAGAGATATGCAGACTTGTTCTAGTAAGCAAACAGCTGTCAACCACCAAGAAAACCCTTGCAACTGCTTAGCAACACCATGGCAAGCACTCGGCGATGAGATTTATGAATGCAAATCTAGTACATTTAGAACAAATTCCTTAATTAAAACACAAAGAAAAGGACATTTCAGGACACATCAAGCACACAATGCTAAATGGGCCATTACGGTTTGTTCTGTATGCTCTTACACAAAACCTACTAAAATGAGGTCTGTTCTGGAAATGTGTTGACAAAGGCACCCCTTCCTCTGTGGCAGCCCACTTGCATACGGGCCATTGGCATTGTTGTGATGTGCTTGTGTGTGTGTGTGAAGGGTGAGGTCAGATACAGAGGTCCTGCAGGCAAAATGCCCAACACTCAAAGCAAACAAGCAGGCATTGTCAAGGCAGTGTGTAGTTATCTCTGCATCGCATTTCAATGGATCTGAAAGACACAGTGACAGAGAGAAACCTTTTGATAAGGGTTCACCAGACTGATGTGTGCTATTGTGCAAAAGGCACAAACGTGATCATGCATTGCATGTTCAAAGTCAAAATGAAGTCATCAGTATAGGGTCATCTGAATTAAACCCATTTACTTTCTGAATATGGGTTCCTGGTGTTATTGTGCATGATATTACAAATAAATTACTTATTATTATCAGTGTTAAATACAGTTTTTGCTGCTTAACATTTTTGTGGAAACAATGATACCATTCAAACACTGGTGGCACGATTAAGAAGAATTGAGAAATGAATTACTTTTATTCATCAATGATGTATTAAATTGATCAAAAGTGACAGTGAAGACATTTATGTTACAAAAGATTTCTATTTAATAAATGCTTTAATAAATTAAATAAATAAATGGTTCTTTTGAACTTTCTATTCATCAAAGTGTCCTGAAAAAAGAATCACCATTTCCACAAAAATATTAAGCAGCGCAACTGTTTTCAATATTGATAATAATCAGAGATGTTTCTTGAGCATCAATCAGCATATTACAATGATTTCTGAAGGATTATGTGACACTGAAGACTGGAGTAATGATGCAAGCCCCGCCCATGACTGGTGACAGCATAGATCCCGCCCTGAGTGAGCCGCACATAGTCCCCCATGTTTGTTTCCTCGCTATAGCACCTATTGAGATAATGTCTGCACCACATAAACATTACAAATGTTCTGTTTTTGGATGTACCAATGAACATGAGTCTCCATAGACTCCCGGTGTCTGAGCCACTGAGGACACCATGGGTGAATTTCATTTATGAAAAAATGTGCCGAAGAAATTAGGTAAAATGTTATATGTTTGTGCAAATCATTTTCCACCGGATTGCTTCGCAAACAAGGGTAAGTTCAATGCTGGATTTGAAAGATGGATAGATAACTGTTCATGCTCAAATTTAATATCCAGAGCAAGTATCGCACTATATATTTTGTAAATGTTTCCAAATCGCGTTTCTAAATTTACTTGTTAAAGGTGGGATAAGTAGATCAAAAACGCTGTTGGACATTGTTGATATTTGAAATCAACCCAAACAAATCCACCCCTCTCTTCATTGCTCCGCCTCCAAAACTCACCCTCCAATCCTAACCACCCCGCTCCGAGTCGGTCTCCAACCTTGGCCCGTCCGCTGCTGGCTTGTAAGGCGAGTGCACAAACAATGACCCTAAACACCTCATTCTCTAGCGGTCGTCAGTGTGCAGTGGTTTACCTGCACAACTCTCACTAGCTGGCCACTGTTGCACATGCAATACGAGAGTGGGTGTCTGTTTATCACAGCTGACGTGCAACAAAATAATGTTTCACAAAAAAATATAGCGCAGCTGATGAAGGAACGACAAGGAAGCACAAAAAATGAACGTACAGTACACAAGAGTAAATACAAACAAGTGTTCGTTGTTAGTCACCAAACAGCACAGCAGCTCCAGACAATCAAAACCCAGTGTTACTCACATGAGCGGGATCAAAGCAGCCTCCACATCTGTTTTCAGGCCTTCCCACTTAGCTCTCTCCAGCGCTGGAAAGCTTTTCTAATATTAACATGGATCTTAAAGCACTTGCCCAGTCACAAACCTTCATTCTAGTGATATTTTTTGCTATTTTTTGTATAGCGTCTCATCTCTCTTCCTGCAGTTTTTCTTCAAATCTCCCTCTTGCTCGTCCTGTCTCCTAGACCGTCATACGCCCCTAATGTTAACCTAAAGACAGTTTTTTAGTGGTGTGCAAATGTTTTTAGCTGTGTGCCCTCTAATGCTGATTGGTTACACATTTGTTTTTGGTGTCGGCCCGACCAACTTCCGAACAGTGTTTTTCAAAATTTACTTACTCCACCTTTAACATGCTGTACGGCTAATGGGGCTAAAGTTACTGTTGTCTCTGACTGTATTCACAGATACCAGACCAAATGCATAAGGCAAATGTCATAGCATGTCATAAAAGAAAGATGATTATATAAATTATATCCCCAATTAAACAAAACAATACCTGTTCTATCTCCATGCAGCATATATTCTCTGGCTCTGTGGCTATCCTACTACAGTTCTCACATCATGAACATCTGTACAACAATTTACAGGTGATCATGACGGCACATGCTAATCGAAAAGTTGAATAAAGTTTACTCCACAACAACTACATAAATTCATCAACTAACCATTCAGAAACGTCCTTTTGCATTCTAAAAGTTGTAACGTCTTCCTGAGTCTCTCCATCAGTGTCCGACTCCGGTTTGAACATGTAAGGCTGAACATATCGACAATTTCTGACATGTTGGCTGCGTGAGATTCTCCAGTTTTGTTGTTGTTGAGTATCCGAAGCGTGAGATGTTAATGCTCCGCCCTCTTCTGGAAAGTGGGCAGCAGCTTATTTGCATTTTGTTCACACCCAAATAGGGGCAAATTGGACATGCTATAATAAATGATCTGTGGGGTATTTTGAGCTGAAACTTCACAGACACATTCTGGGGACACCAGAGACTTTGTTTCTCACACAAAGTTATCTTATGGCTTCAGAATATAGCATACAAGATAGTAGTTAGTGTCCAGTACTTGATTAAAGTAAAAAAATCTAATATTTAGGTATGGTAATGAAGTACAAGGGACAGAGAACTGAGATTGAGTCAAGCGCACTACACCACCCTCGCTTAAAGCCATATTACAGCAATCAATAAATATGAATATACTCTATCGCAATGAACAGCAAAGAAAAATGAAGTGCCGCACAGCTCCAGCACCATGTTTTATGTGGGTGCGTGTCACTTTTCCTGGTATTTATAACACAGCAGGATTCTAACAGCTGCTCTCTGCCATACCTCTCAACTTTGGTAAAACACACTGCTAATGAGCTTTCACCCAGGAAACTGCTTGCTAAGTGCTAACCTGACCTGAGTTTACACTGACTTACTAGAGAAATAAGGAGTAATGAAATCAAATGCTGGCGCTTGCACAAGCTACTCGCCTGTTGTCATGGTGAAGCAACTTTGAGGAGAAAAGCGTCAGCTGGGTGAATATGTCCTGTATGTGTACTTGTTATGGAAACTTGCCCTGTAATTGGAGTCTGATAGTCTTAATGGTTCTGGCGGGGTCCAAGACGAACACTTCAAATAAATGCGATGCTATTTTTGAGCTGCGTTTGGACGGCTGCATGTGTTCAGCAAATCCTCTCATGTGTATCGTATTTTGGCAAATTGATGAAGCAAAGGTGTACAGTGTGAATTACTAAGCCACAGTGTGAAACATGAAACAAGATAATGCAGGATTACATTTACAAATGACTATCAATCTGTCTTTAGGTTAACGGTTTCAAGTTTGAATGAAACTTGTCTGTATGGTTGTCTGTCACAAAGAAATTTAGAAAAACTTACTATAAACTAATCTAATAGAAAACAATAATAATAATTACCTGTACTATCATGAACAACGAAATATACTTCTAAAGCATTTATTAATCTAACACTTACTAACACATTATCAAAGAGCACCTATTATGCAAATCCACTTTTACATGGTGTTTGGACAAAACAAGCAAAGCATGAAATGTTAAAGCTCTGCCATCTTCTGGCAAGCGGCGGGAGCAGCAGCTCATTTGCATTTAAAGGGACACACACAAAAACGTTTTTTTGTTGTTTTTGCTCACACCCAATTAGGGGAAAATTTGACAAGCTATAATAAATGATCTGTGGGGTATTTTGAGCTGAAACTTCACAGACACATTCTGGGGACACCAGAGACTTACATCTTACATCAAAGCGACATAATAGGTGCCCTTTAAAATTGTAAGCCAAAAGTTGTAGTCTATCTGTTAATATTATTTAATGGACCTAAACTGACATTAACAATGAACAGTTGTATTTTTGTTAACCAATGTTAACAAAGATTAATAAATACAAACAAATTGTTTGTATTTATTAAAACAACGCCTTTTTCAGTGGCGTTGGTTTCGAAAGTTTCAGCAGGAATTCTGCTGTTAAACACAATTATTTTAAAAATAAGCTGAAATAATGCAGGCTTGTGGCTTTAACAGAAGGAAATACCATGGATTAACAACTTCGTAGCTCACAGTAAGGCTGTCTTTAAAAGTTTATAAGTTATCGTTAAAAATCTATTTCCTTTTGGCGAAAATGGATTGAGTTTTTACTTCCGGAACCCAACTGTACAACTCCATTGTAAATAGTATAATTTAAATCCAATAAAACCTATAATCGCCTAATTTAGGATATTGTTCGCAGCAAATAAATAATATAATAATATAGAAAAAGGAAGGAGAAAATGCTTCTCGTATCTTTTGCTGTTGAGGTCAGAGACCATGAATTCAGTTCAGCTTTATGGTATTTTCTGCCAATTCATCTTTAAAAAAAAACATGAACAAAACTTTGCAGGGTAAAAGAAAATTCTCTGTTTTTATGAAATTTGCTATTTGTCTGTTTTTATATAAAAAATGTCTTTTTAATATGGAAAATTTCCATGTGCGGGACCTGAAATGTGCACATATGGCACTTTTTCACTATGTGGTGTCTCTAATTCCTGTCCCAGGAACAGCTTGTCCTTTTTGGACCCTCTTTCATTTCCCCTCAGGCGGCTCTGAAATGAAAAACAGAGAGAATGAACGTGGTAATGCGCGAGGCCGCTGAGGTGCTCTTCATGACAGATGGCTGGTAGGTTGCATGCCAACGTGTTGTGCGATTCTCCGGGATACTTATCCTTTCAGATTCATCAGAACAGGATATTGCCCTGGGATCCTCTCAAGAGCTCAAACCTCCAGCTCCACTTTAATCTGTTTGTCTTTTAACTATGAGATTAATGCATGGAACAATCGGCCAGGGAGAATGTGGCATGTGACGTAGTGTGATGTCATCATGCACACATGCTGAAGCAGACTGCAGTGGAATGGGAAGTGCACATCTCTCCTCAAGGTTGTTTTTCTGCTGCCAGCAAAGCAAAATCCAATGAAGTATTTCTTGATACCAGGGGCCTCATTTATAAAATGTTGCGTAGAAACCATCCTACATTTGATCTAAGATCATTTCTCAAATGTGCGTACGTGTGATTCAGAGAAACAAAGTACACCTCTCTTCCAGATGTGAAATCTATAAATCGCAAATGATCTTGAAATTGTATGCAGCTGAATGGTTTCAGATCTCCGCCTTGCAGACGCCCCCTAATTAATGTCATTAGCATATAAAAGAGCACCAGTCTATGTCCTGATCCTTTACTTGAAAATGGCAACCGGCAAAATATTGCTTAGATTTCCAAATACATGCAGTACTCCGACTCTCTGTCATAAGTTAAAGTGCGTATGTCTGCTTAGACCCTGACGTCCATGTCAACGACTTATAAATATGAACTTTGGCATGGATTTTGGCATACGCACACTCTATGTTCAAATCTTTGTGTACACGTTTTTATATATGAGGCCCCTGGGAACCATTAGAAATTTTTCATATTTATTTCCCCTAACATTTGTTATACAAAGGTCACATTAAAAAATGTTTGATCATTTTAATCTGCCTACATCTGCCTACATATAATTTTTTCTACTTTGTATAAATTTTATTATTTTTTATTTTATTAGATTTTTTAATTAATCTATTAAAAATCACATGAAAATCACAGCATGCTATTGAACATACTATATGAAAAGTGAAGAGAAACACCCATTTACACTCCAGTAATAATACAACTCTATTACAGAAGTTCAAAAATGTTTTTGAAACATTTACTGTTCTGTTTCATATACTATTACAAAGTGTCCAGAATATCATGTAAACTGGTTATTCTGTTATGAACATAGCTACTTTTACTAAGTATTTTATGCTTGTTTCACTGGCTCTTATTTGTCTTCCTAAATAGAGAACATTAGCCTCTCTGCTGCCTCCATCAGCTCTGGAGCACAATATTTCCACAAGTAGTCAATTGAACAGTTGATGCACTCTGAAAAATGATGCAGTTTGAGGTAAGTTTGTCTGAAATATGTGTTTATTAACTCAAGTAGCAAAACATAATATGCCAGTTCGGCCACCATGAAAGGGTGTTGTGTAGCATAAAACAGCTCGATTTACATCACTGATATGACTGGGTTTTTATACAAGTGTGCAAATTTTTTAAATCTTTTTTTGTCAAAAGTACTAACTGGAATTGGAGAAAACCCTTTTTAATCCCTTTTCACGCCAAGAACGATATTAGCGTCCACACCAGCGGACAATATATTTCTGTTTATTGTGCGCGCTGCAGTTTTGTTGTCGCCCGCTTTAACACACCAAGCCGACGGTCGGCCGTCGGGCAGTTTTTGTTCGTCAGCTGACTACGTTTTCTCAGTGTGTTCCACACTGTTGGCTTAAGTTGGTCCTCGTCGCCTTTTTTCGGCTGATTCGACATGTTGAGTCGGCGTCGGAGCTCGTCGGTCCGTCGGGCCATCTGATCATTCTGATTGGCTGTTCAGCTATTGCCCCCTACTGGTTCGGAAAGGCATTTCATCTTAAGGCAGCTGAACACAACAAGCCGACGCTGATGAACTAGTGGAGACGAAAACAGACTGCGGGGTTGGATCACGTCGGCAGCATCTGGGTCCAAAGTTGGCCTGACACACCAAACCAACGCTCGACAGCCAAGTAGCATGTCCGTTCTGCGCCTGCGTAAGATGAAATGCCTTTCTGTACCAGCAGGTGGCAGTAGCTGAGCAGCCAATCAGAATGATCAGATAGCCTGACAGACCGACGAGATCCGACGCCGAATCAACATGTCGAATCGGCCAAAAAAGGACCAACTTCAGCCGACGGTGCGGAACACACTGAGAAAACTTAGTCGGCCGATGAACAAAAACTTCCCGACGGCCGACCGTCGGCTTGGTGTGTTCCTGCCTTTACGCAGGCGCAGAACGGATGTGCTACTTGGCCGTCGGTTGTCGATTGTTGGTTTGGTGTGTCAGGCCAACTTTGAACACAGACGCTGCTGACGTGAGCCAACCCCGCAGTCTGCTTTCGTCACCACTAGTTCGTCGGCGTCGGCTTGGTGTGTTCCGGCCTTAAAGCAGAAATGATTCTGATTGGCTGTCAAAGTTTTTATCGTTCATCAGCAGGAAAAAAAATCGTTCTGAAAGTGATTCCAATGATATCGTTCCTCTGTGTCGTTATCATTATTGTGGTTGTAGTGTGGACTGCTGTAGCCTTCTTTTATATTTAGAGCAATTTTTTGATCTTCATCTTTATTGTTTTATAGTTATCGTCCTTGGTGTGAACGGGCCTTAAGATAAATACAATTAGTGTATCTGCCTCTTATGGCTAATTTTGGTTTTGAGTGTAGATTGTGTTTGATTTGGCCAGTTTTGCTTGATATAATATGCATATTATAAGATCCATGTGCTGGAGAACTTTTGAACTGGTTTTGAAGTGGAGAATGAAGATTACATTCTTTTGGAAGTGAAAAGTCAAACCACTTGTTCATTGAGACACCATAGTGATTTGGAAAAGTAGGTTATGTTGACTTAATGATGAAAGATCTGGGTTGATAACCCTAACATTGCAGGTGCAAACCATTTTGCCTTCAAAAACTTGTGTTGGTAGCCCAAAACAGGCGACTGATGAGCTGCACATTTTCACAGCAACTCTGGTTTCTTTGAGGGCACTGTACCTGTAAATCACTGTAGATATAAAAGCATCTGTTAAATGAAGAGTAATGCATTGATGAATAAAATTAAGGTGAAATGGCTATAATTCACTGAACAAAAAACAATAGTCATGTTTATCCATGTTTGTCTGCGATAAGGGATCAATGAACTGTGTCAGGTCTTGACAAGACATTTGCAAAACTACACTAAACAAAAAAATAGATGTAGAAACAATTTCCACACAGAAATTGATAGTACATTTTACAAACAATTACAAAGAATCGTCAAGTAATGCACTGAAATAGTATTTAGAACAGTATAGTCTTTATTTACAACAGTGTTAAACAAAAAAAAATCAATGCAAAACATTAAAAATATGTCTTCGGCATATCATAAACATCCAGCTCCATGTGTGTCCTCACCTCCGTGGTCGATGGAGAAACCCAGCACACTGTCTACCATCGGCAGTCCTGTGGTACCAAACAAGGCCAGGGCAGCATCAGGTTTACTCAAGGCCTAATAATAGTCCCAGCTGCCTCGCCCCGCACAGCCCAGAATGTGCGGGTGCTGCCAGGGAACACTCTGTACGCACGTTCCACGCATTTCTCTGTGCTGACAACACAGCAAGGACTCCTACTGACCCGTCCTGGCACTGGCATCCAGCCACCGCACGTACTGTATACCCGCATACATCAGCACATGTGGATATTTAAAACACAATGACGCCAGAATAAAAAAAACTCCACTTTGCTGCGACTTAAAGCACTCCATCTATGCACAACATGTTGATTTCAATAAAACAATAAATAGTTGTGCAAACAGTTGAAATTGATTTTTGTATGAACAAAACAGACAATTTGTCCATATAGTTTTAATGTGTTATTTAATGTATTATATCATCCATCCATTCTCCAAACTGCTTTGTAGAGTTGCAGGGATGTGATAAATTCTTCTTCTTATTATTGATTCAAAAACCAGTACTGAAAGAGTTCCTATGACTTCTTGGCTGCTTTTCCTTCACTGTGAGATCCATCTAAACTAAAATAACTGAATTAAACTAAACTATGGTAAAAAAATAAATAAATAATACAGTTATTTTTAACATTTACAACTGTTAAAACCCGTTTAAAAATGCAATGGCATTGTGTCTTTTTCTCTTTGTTTTCTCCTTGCTCTCTTGCTCATACATACACACTCTTATCTTATCTAAAGCTCACTGCTGACACATATAAACAATAAAACGCCATGAATATTTAGCTGTTGCATCTTTCCCCCAGTGGGAAGACATGGTTTGAATGAGATAACTATATTAGATGTCTGAGTGTGCCGTGATAAATACATGCCTCGGCTTCTTAAAGAGGATAAAAATAAAAATCTGCATGTCACAGCACTGTAGTTTGCCTTTAAAAAAACTTGCCTCTCATTGTGCTAATTAGGGCTTTGTGACAGGACACAATCACAGACAACTATTCATTCAGCATGTGAGGAATAATAACAACTAATTTAAGTGCAAAATCCAAACATCTTTCAATTTTATTCAGCTTTGCTGTTGCCTTTATGTGATTTATTGAGTGTGAGCTGAATAAGGACCTCAGTTTGTTTCCTGAACAACACAAGAAAGATGCAAAATCTCTGTAAAGGGCTGCAAGAAAAGGCATTCGAGTGACATTCCCCTCATCTTTCTTCTTTTGCTGGGGTTTTGTATATACTGCTCAGACTAAGAAATTATTTATACATTCAGTACACTGCAAAAATTGTTTCTCTAGAGTATTTCTGTCTTGTTTTCCAGTAAAACTATTTAAACATCCTTAAAACAAGATACAGTGTCTTGAGAAGCAAAACTACTATATTTTTCATAGAATATACCTTTAAAATCAGAGAATATACTTTTCTGGAACCCACTGGAAAATGATAGCTACTTATTGTTTCAAACAAACAGAATTTAATATTTACATTAATGGTGTGACACAGTTTGACTTCTCATAAATTGATCTTGTTTTGAAAATGATATCCTAGCAATCATCTTGCTTTGTGTGTGCGCAATTTGGAAACTTTCTCATCAACATTTAAATTCTGTTGCAGTGAGCTTTTTCAATTTTGTCAGTCTATAAAGCATTTCCCACCTTTCCTTGTTTAATTGGATGCTATAAATTCACAGAATTTATGACTTTCTGTTCTCAGCTCGAATACAAAAGGACAGAGGACAGGCGCAGTAATTCACAAGGGGGTGTAGAGCTAACACCACTCCACAGAATTGCCTTTTGTTCAGAGTCTGGTGGATCAGAACACCCTCAGAATGAGCCTTTCTCAAACTCCACCAAAAAATATTTTTTTGTGGCTAGGCTACCCTTAGGAAAGTTCATTAATAGGACAACCTCACATGCACTTATTCAATTTGTGGAAGAAATAACAACAGCAATAGAACAAAAAAAATATGCAGTGGGGATATTCTTGGATCTTAAGAAAGCATTTGATACAGTAGATCACAATTTTTTGATTATGAAATTACACAAATATGGAATTAGGGGGACTGCACTTTCTTGGTTAAATAGCTACTTACATAATCGACAACAATATGTTGAACTGCAAAACCATATTTCAAAGTCAAAGAAAATTACTTGTGGGGTCCCCCAGGGGTCAGTGTTGGGACCATTGTTGTTTAACTTGTATATTAATAATGTATGGGAGGTGTCAAAAACACTGAAAACCATTTTGTTTGCTGATGATACTAATTTAATCTGTTCAGGAGAAAATATGGAACAACTCTTGGATACAGTGGAAAATGAATTACAAAAGATGAAGAGCTGGTTTGATGCAAACAAACTAACACTGAATTTAAGTAAAACTAAATTTATAATTTTTGGTAATCGTGCCACAATTTTAAACAAAAAGCTTATGATAAATGATATTGAAATAGAAAGAGTAAAAGAACTTAAATTTTTGGGAGTAATAATTGATGAAAAATTATGTTGGAAGCCACATATACATTATATCAAGGCTAAAATATCCAAATCAATTGCTATATTGTATCAAATCAATTACCTATTAAATCAACAAACATTGTACATGTTGTATTGTTCCTTCATACTTCCATACATCACTTACTGTTTGGAGGTATGGGGAAACACTTACAAAACTAATACTGAACCAATATTTATCCTTCAAAAGAGAGCCTTAAAAATTGTAAATAAAACCACCTATAGAGCACCAACTACTCCACTGTTTATTAAATTAAAAGCACTAAAATTCAGAGATATTGTTGACTTTAAAACTGCACAAATTATGTATAAAATAAATAATCAACAGCTATCGAATAGTATTCAAGGGTTGTTTCAAATGAGAGAGAGCAAACATCACTTAAGAGGAACATTTGTATTTAAAAATAAATTTATAAGAACAAATTCTAAATATCACTGCATCACAACCAAAGGAGTTACTGTATGGAACAGCTGCAGTGAAGAGATAAAATCATGTACAACAATGAGTAACTTTAAAAGATTATTTAAACTGAATATATTAAATGAATATGAAAAGGACTTGAGGTGATAGTAGTGTATACAGGTTCATTGGTTTATATGTTAAGTCTAGTCTGGAGGTGTTATTAATTGATTTGCTATAGATAGATGGAAATGAAGAAAAAAAAAGGGAATGTGTGTGTATGCATGTATGTATGCATCTGTATCTATGTGAATGCATGGGTTTATGTGAATATAAGGTAGGTAGATATATGGTGTATGTAAAGATGTATGTATAAGAGAAGCATCAAATTGTTTTGTATTTAACTAAAGGATAAAAATAGAGAAATGGGGTAGGACCTGAAAAGTTTGTTATGAACTTCTTCCTACTCCTTTTTGAACATGGGAATTTCTATAATAATTTTGGAAGATTGTGCTGAGAAGTATATGATTTAAATTCAGCTGTTATTTTAATTTAAATTTTATATATGTATGCATGTCTGTATATATATATTTTTATTTACATGTTCAAATAAAACTAACTAACTAACTAACTAATACATTTTTAGCACAAAATAATGTGGATTTCTCCTTTAAATAGAATTCTGAAGGAGCATTTTCAAAGAATCACAACAATTCCAAGTATGTAAACATCCTGGCTATGATCACGGCCAAATCACTTCAAAAACAAGAATATGCAAAATGCATCTCCTACCAAGAAGGAAACATATATTTATTAAGTTACACTAAGATGCAATGTTTCGCAAAAAATGGTCACTGAATGGGCCAAAAGCAATAACATCTTTGTTAAATAAGTTACTTGCTATATTTTCTTCTAGAACCTAGGTTGTTCCACACCCGTAAGACCTTCATTCATCTTTGGAACACAAATTAAGATATTTTTGATGAAATCCAAGGGTTTCTGAACCACACATAGACAGCAATGTCATTGCACCTTTTGAGGTCCAGAAAGGTACTGAAGACATCGTGAAAATAGTCCATGTGACAACAGTGGTTCAACCTTAATGTTATGAAGTGGCGAGAATACTTTTTGTATGCAAAAACAAAACAAAAATAACTTTATTCAACAATATCTTCTCTTCTGTGTCATTCTCCTTCGCTGTTTACGTTCAGTGCTTCCATGTTCTACGTCAGAACCGCGACTCATTATTGGCCGGCTACTGCCTCGGCTTCACACACATTTGTCATGCTGCTCACGTGAACAGCGTCGGCCAATACTGAGCTGGCGTTTGGACATAAACACTGAAGCGCTGAATTGCGTTCACTATGCAACTGCGTATGACAACAGTTCAAATTGTTAAATAAAGTTTGTTTTGTTTTTGTGCACAAAAAGCATTCTTGTCGCTTCATAAATTTAAGGTTGAACCACTGCAGTTACGTGGACTATTTTAACGATGTCTTTAGTGCCTTTCTGGACCTTGAAAGCGGTGGTTAAATTGCTATCTATGGAGGATAAAAAACCTCTCGGATTTCATCAAAAATATCTTAATTTGTGTTCTGAAGATGAATAACGGTCTTACAGGTGTGGAACGACATGAGGGTGAGTAATTAATGACAGAAATTTCATTTTTGGGTGAACTAACCCTTTAATGTGTGTGGAAGCGGGTTAGGGTTATTGGCTCCAAGATAAAAGATGTAGAGTCCAGCTAATGGAAAAACTGCATAACACCAACACCAGACACAACGCGTCTCGCCGCCCCACAATGAGGCTGTCTATACTGGATGCGACAAAGCGGCCATTGCAAACACATTTGTTCTTCGTGTCAGAAGTAGTGCTTGAAGTACGTCAGAAACAGAACGGGGAATCAGTATTTGTTATTACGGGAATTTGTTGTTACGTCACGTTGCATCCAGTGTAGACAGCATCAACTATTATAATATTTGCTTTTGTTGCGTTGCACCACTCATGTCTCGTGTAGACATGGTGTAAGAATGTTAACTATAAAGATAAGTATATTAGCGTCCACACCAACAGACAAATAACAGTCTGTTTATTATAAGTGGCAACGGTGCATGCATATCATGTGTTCAGTTTATAGATGCGTAGTGTTTCTTTACAAAGTGACATTGCCAACTACTGGCCTGGCATGAAAAACAGTGTTTAGTCGTTTTCATGGATCCGTTTGAACGGGGATCATTTTGACAATGTTGTTGTCTGTACACGAAAAACGCAATGGAATTTCTTTTATAGTACATCGTTGTCGTGTTAAGTTATGTCATCTGCCGCTTTAAGTTGGAATAAAATGAAAGTTGCAGAAGTCTTTTCTTCCCCATTGTTATGTATGAGTGAAACTGCTTCTTGAACAAGAAAAAATGTAGGACGGGACTTGATTTTGTCCATCAGGAATTGATTGGATGGTTGTGGTTTGCTATTGGTCAATCTCACGGGTTGTCCCGCCCTCATGCCAGTGTACACGTCATCAGAGAAGAGAGGGAGGGAGGGGGAAGTTATTTTGATTAAAGATTACAAGGGCACATGAATTAAAAAAAATATGATGTGCAGATAAATAATTTACAATAAATACTGCAACATTCCATAAATAAAACAAGAAAGGGTCAATTTTGATTTCATTGTGACTTTAAAATGCTCCAGCTACAGTATTTATAGTGGCTGAATTCTGATTGGCTGTCAAAGTTTTTATCTTGCTTCAACGATTTTGTTCCTCTGTGTCATTATCGTTGTAATTGTGTGGTGTGTACTTCACTATTCTCATAAAATAGAAAGATTTTTAAAACTTAATATTTCTAGTTTATGTTATAGTTAGAAGATGAAGATAAAAACCCCATGAGTCGTGTGACGATTCTGCAGCAACATAAAATGGCTCCACTGCAATACATTTACATGCAAAATGCCTATTAGTCACCCGCTACTAACAATATCAATCATAAATACGCTTGTGTGGGTGACTGTGGTGTGAAGGTCTCTCTTACAGTAAGGCACATTACACCTAAACATGCAGAGCAACAACTGAGAATAGTCATCATGATGTAATTTCCTTCTAAAAACATTCTCACACCTTTTTCGGCTCCATACCCAAAGGGAGCCCTCTCTTCTTTTCCCTGGAGCTTTACCCTGGAAGGAAAACATACCTTTACACGTACAATAAATAACGTCTCTCCGTGTGACCTGACAGTCAGTTCATTTTGCACAGCCAACCATGACTTTTAGGGGAATGGACTCGGTGTCATGCTGTGACAAATGCAAATAATATTGAATGTGCGTGTAGAGAGGCGCGTTATTTATGATAGCGATAGCTGCTGGGGTCGGTAGAAAGTCAGAGTTATGTGTTAAACTGTAAAACCAGGCTTCACTTCGGCCCAACAATGCCAGGCTGAGCAGACACACTTTCTGCCATCCGAATCAATGAGGCAGCTGATTTATGCAGTTGGTTATGCGCTATATTATTCCCTCACTTTGGTTATTATAGTGTACACGTCTATTTCTTCCTACTTGCTACTGGCTAAAAGTAATTATAGAGCAGGGATGCGATGACGGCCTGAGAAGATCATCCATTTACAATGAGAGGTTTGCCCGCCATCTGTGCTGCTATTTGTTTAGCATTATAATGAGAGAAAATATCTGTGGATATGGAAGACAAGCTGGATCAGAGAATACTGGCTTATATCATGCAAAAACTAACATGATGAAGATGCTAAAAAAATTAAGAAGACTAATCTTTTTTAACACATATGATAAAGAATGGGCCACATTTCACCTCAAAATCAAAATTAAAAAATACAAAAACAAGTTTGCATAAAGAAAAGGAAATAGATAGAAAAGTAGTTTTTATTGTTTAAAAAAGTAAAAAAGTACAAAAGTTTTTATATTTTAAAATAAGCGCATATGTATGCATAATATATGTTGATGATATAAATAAAACATATTTTATATAATAAGTAATATACAATATTATGTAATTACTGTATAATTACATATATATATATAT
>RJVU01049122.1:2623535-2672081 GCA_003731715.1 Anabarilius grahami
TGAATACATATATATATATATATAAATCATGTTTTATATGTTTTTAGATTATTTTATATATTTTATGATAATATATTATTATATATAATTATATTATACGTTGATGATTTTGATTGATTTTGAACATGATTTTGATTTAAATCTCAGTTAAGTACAGATAAATACTTTAACATTGTCATGAAAATAATGTCACAATGAAAATAACCTTAATGGTCCTAAAAAAACAACCTAAATTTCTTTTAAGCAAAACATAACTTCTTACTTTTTATGATTTTGGGGTGAAATATGATCTTGAAATGATCTTGAGTGCAGTGATATTCACAGTCATATGACTCAATACTACATTAGATATGTTTATGGCATGTGATTCTACAAGACAATTTCAGGAATCAGATTAGGTGTATCATGTTCTAGATTTCCCACTATCCTCTTCAGCCAGCTTTCTAAATGAAGCTACTGACCCATTAAGCTTGCACATAAATTATTCCTTATTGATGAATTAAGCACTGGAGCAGAGGATTCTTCTGGAACAAAAAAAGACTGCAGCATCGTAATTTCCCATTATTCTGCTCACTCACCCACGAGATTGGTTTGAACACTAGTAAGACATTGAGTATGGCAGTGTGACTCATCCATTCATACCTTAATTTGTTAATTTGTCAACTTAATCATTCTTTTTTTTTTCTTTTTTTTATCAAAAATGAAGATTGCATGTAGTGTCACTGTCAACTTAATATGATAATAGGCTATGCATTGCATAATTTATGTCAAAGCCTATGACAGTGTGACATACAATGACAGTTAATGAGAATACCCTGGATGTAATGCCACAGACACACGGCCATTTATATGAATTACAGTAGCACTGGTGCAATTGCGCCCCCCAGTGGAGGATTCATTGACCCTGAAAACCTGATCTATTAGCTATTGAAAGCATAACTTTACACACACAGGAAGACAAACTATAAAACTGATCTCACATCACCACCTCAGGTTTGAAAAGGTACATGGTACACGGTTTGAATGCATACACTGCAACTGACTCAATACTGATGAATGTACGGGGCCTCTAAAAGGACATGAAGTAGAAAAAAATGAAAAGATAGGAGGAAAAATTATATTTCAATGCTCGAAAATGTTTTGCATTTTACAGACAACGTTGCGTTTGCTCCCAATACTTTTGAACCTAAGTTTCTCGGGGGAACAAAAGCACTGAAATATATTTTTTCCTCCCATCACATGTTTTTTTCACATGTTTGTCCCTTAGGATTTCCATACTAATGAACCACAAGTAAGAAGAAAAAAAAGGTTTTCTTGACTTATTTGATCTGGCAAGAATTAAGTACGTTTTTACTCTTTAAAACTTTAAACTATAAACTATTAACTTTAAAATTTTAAAATGCAAAACAATCATGTTGTTTTTCCAAAATGATGACTGGATGCCATTCACTGAATTAAGCATAAAATGTACACAGTATTGAACTGTTTACATACTGTTTCACATACTATTTTCTTAAAAATAGTAGTATCCCTGACAGCAACATAGTGTCGGCCCTGATCCGGCCCACATCTGGTCCGCGTGTAATCCACATGTACCAGATGTGGGCCGGATCTGGGCCACACTATGTTGCTGTCTGGGATACTTTATTTAACCTTTATTTAGCTAAGAAAGTCACTTAAGAATGAACAGCCTGGCAGGAGTATACAGTAGACTATATACTGACCAGTTAGCAGACCTGTTATTGAATAGATTAATCAAATAAATAAATAAGTAAATGTTAATGGAAGTATATAAATAAAATAAAGATGGTAGACAGTAAGTTAATGTACTCTGTCAGATAAATTCAGTTGAAAGCAACTTGTCTTGGTTTTTGATGCTGTACATCAGTTGTCTATTTCTGGGGACTCCCACCCATACGGGACGTCACTAGACTCCTGATCGCTGTGGGAACCTCTTCACGGTATGAATGGACCATATGCACGCCCACTTCTGCATATGGAATGAGACATTTCATTTGCATAATTTACTTCGGGAAGAAACGAATGCCCCTGTCAGAGCACACAAATCAATGGACACCAAAGAAAAGTGCCTGAGAGCGACTTCTGAGGCACCAGGAATAAGTGGATAAATCTGAAGCAGAAGTACTTGAAGTGCATGAGGCCCTTCGAAGCGAGACTGCTGGGGTCAAGATGTTTCATCTATGCAGCGTTGAAAATCTCATCCTAATGCCAACAAATCAGATAAAGTCCAGTTGCTTTCGTGTTAAATTTGACCTGATAGTCCACTATAATGAAGGCCATAACCCACCACAGACTTTGAGGGGGGATATACTTAATTTTCAGCATCATTACTCCAGGCTTCAGTGTCACATTCTTAAATCACTCTAATATATGCGGATTTGGTTCTCAAGAAACATTTATTCTTATAGAGTCCTGCAGTGATGACGTATTTTTGTCGGAAGTTAGTATCACACTGGTTTCTTCAACAAAAACGCAATAGGATTTTTCCATTGGCTTTTGGATTATTGCAGAAAATAAGCTCTGCATGTGATCAACAAACATTTATAATGCTTATACGTTTTGTCCATCAAGATAATTTTAACAAATGAATACAACTTTTGTGAATTTTGAAGCCTAAATACAATTGCCAGAAATAAAAAACGAACGGTCGCCCGACTTCAACGTCACCACTACCAAACAACTCTTTCAGACTTATATTTAAACATTTTCCCTGAAAGTTCGAGTTAGAATAGTTTTCAAGAGCGTAATTATAAATGCAACGAGGATGTGAAAGTGACTAGTGAGCAGATGAGTTTACCTGTTCGACTGATTACATTTACTGTCCCCGTCAACCTCTAGGCCCATTTCATGACTTGCCTTTTTCAGGACACATAAAAGCTTTAAAAAATAACAAATGGGGTAATACTGGTGTGTTTTATGTCATAGAATGAAATGTGAAAATATCTTGTGTTCACTGCAGACCTTATTTCAGCCTTTTAACAAATATCCCGTTCAAAAAAACGTATTGACTTCGGGACGATGGAATAGGAAATGCTAAAATGCTAACTCATTTCCGGGTTTTGGCCTACAAAAATATGTCATCCCTGCAGCTCTGAAAACAGATGTGCTGCTTAATGGTTTTATGGAAAGTGAGACATTTTTGAGGACGAATAGAAAGTTAAAAAATAAGCAGCATTTCTTTGTAATAGAAATCATTTTTATTATTATAAATGTCTTTATTATTATTTTGATCAATTCAATGCGTCCCTGCCAAATAAAAGTATTAATTTCTTTTAAAAATCTTATTGACCACAAACTTTTAAACTGTAGTGTATTTTCTAAAACGTAATCACTTCTAATGCTGACCAGTAGATGTCAGTGATTCTGCCAAACAATCCAAATTTACGATGGCAACAGTAGAAACTACAGTTACTGCCACAAACTGTAGTATTATATACCATATGAATAAAACAATCAGCAAAAATAGAAAAGAAACAAAAGGACAGATTTTGTTTACTTACACTGTCTAGAGATTCTGTTAGCATTTAGCTAACACAATAATAGCAACCTTACCTGTAGCAGCTAAGGTATTTTGTCAGAAACTATGGTTAATGTGGTAATTTTGTTAGGAAGTTGTTATGAGTCTCTCTTTCTGACAAAACACACGGTTGCTAACAGTTTCTTAAATGTTACATAGCCTATGTTTACAATTATATACAAAGCAACTTGCAGTGCATTCAGGATGTAAATGCGTTCTCTGGGAATCGAATCTATGATCTTTCTAGCACCTTGCTCTTCCTGTTGAGCTACAGGAAGACATTTTGGGTTGATTACCATTGCAGCATGTATCTAAGGAATACAAAAGCAACACAAATACAATGCCATCATCTCTTGTACTGCTGCCTTTGAGTTTGCTGATGTAAAGGCAATATTAAATATTGAGTTTGAGATGCTTAACAGTAGCTGTAACTCCCACAGATGGCTTTAAGGGGGACACGTCCCCTCAAATATTCAGATTAGCGCCCTTCTGATATGTTTTTTTCAATGGCTAGTTCTTAAACATACATTTTGTTACCCCAAATCTCAAATATGCACTTACAGTGTTGCCCAGTGAACATCCAGCATTCATAACTAACAGTTAGCAAACTAGAAAACAACAATCTTTCTTTTTTTGCCCACTGAACTTGAGCCTGAGTGTTTCACTTGACACTTGTCAACAGTTTTAATGAAACTTCCCCACTCTACATTCCCAGCATCCACCCCCAAGCGAATCCTATCTCTGATTCTCTCCCTCGCTCTTTTCATTCTTTTCATTAGCCTCTTACGGGGTCATGGATGAGGCCCTGTCAGCCAGCCTGAGGTAGCAGCCATCGGAGGCCCACCCTAGGGAAAAAGCATGTGTTATCCCTCTCCCTCCCATCCAGATCCAGTCAAAAGTTCAAAGCCGTGCCTTTAAAACAGAGAGTGGTGTGTGTGCTGGCTCCCCTCCCATGCAGGGTCACAGCTTGGCTGGAGTTGGAGCTGTGGAGATGAGAGGGCCGGGCGGCTGGGGGGAGGCGGAGGTTCTCACATGAAAGGTCTGCAGCCGAGGAGAGAGTCCCAGACCCAGACACAACACAAGGGATCAGACTGGCCCCCCATCCCCCTTAGCCGCAACACTTCCCACCAAAGAACAGCTGGAATGTGACCTGTTCCAGAACCAAGGCCAGGACTGACCGACAATAGAATCCATCAGGATTGGGGGGTGGGGCTGCTGTTCTATCATAAAGTATGTCCCCCCCCTTATCAAAGCTCATTCAAAAACGCCACAACCACAGCTATGCCAGCTTGCAACTTGCAGAAAGTTTCGCAACAAGAAAGATCCAGGATTTGATTGGAAATGTCTTTAATCGCCTCTCTGGTGTGGTTCCATAAACGTTTAATACATTTTCAACTGCTCATAAAATAATAGTTATAATCTCAATATACGTTTGCCATTGTATGGTTTGACAAAAAACACGTAACATACTTTGTAAAACATGTACATAGGACTACCTTTGTTTCAATTTATGGTAGTAATGTAAAAGCATAAATAGACGGAACAAAGTACAACGATTACAGCACGAAAGACTATGAATTAAAATAAGGTGCAAGAGTATTTAACATGTCACATTTTTTTTGTTTAAGAATGACATGGCTTCATAATTAAAGGTGAAGTGTGTAATTTTACCGGAAAATGAAATTGCAAAAGTTACTGTTTTCACATAGGTTTCCTAAACGCTCTCCCATTGGTCAGACAAACAGAGTCCTACCATAAACTTACGGTACCCGGATCAGCCAATGTTGCTGTGCCGGGCTCCTCAAACAAATTAGCAATGTGCACTTTCCCAGGGAATCAACTTTAGAATGGCTTACTTAGAATTGCCTCTGCATGTTAAGATGGGGTTTATTCTGTCGTCGAAAAAATTACACACTTCAGCTTTAATGAAATCTTCATGAAGTATAAATAAAGTGTTAGGTTAGTAATGTTTAACCACCTGCTTCCACTGAAGATTCATGTTCAGTAACCGCCTGCAAGGCATTTGTTCTGAGACAGGTAGACAGAGTCTAGTTTTAATAAAACATCTGTGGCTTTTTAGTCAAACTAAAATAACTGGACTCACACTACAACATGTAGATGTAAATACGGTAATACTTTCGTATGAAATCATCTAGTATATATATGCATGTCTGTGTCATTCACACAGTGTAATCCACATATTTAATCTCTCTAGGGATAATTCAAGCAGCTTTCCGCTGCGGCAAAAGCACAACATATGATTGTAGAAACTACAAGTCAAGTTTGTGAGTGAGTCTGCTTCATGGAGAAAAGCAGGTGAGAGGCAGGCACGTTGGTTTAGGACAGGGGCGTCCAATCCTACTCCTGATCTGGAGGGCCACCTTGGAGCAGAGTTTAGCTCTAGCCTTAATTAAACACACCTAAACAAGCTAATCAAGGTCTTCAGAATTCCTACAAATTTACAGGCAGGTGTATTAGACTAAACTCTGCAGGAAAAGTGGCCCTCCAGGAGCAGGATTTGACACCTCTGGTTTAGGACGTCCAGAGATTTAGGTATTGTAAGCGCTTTAGTACTTTGTGCTGCTGAACTCCTTTAAAACATCACAAGTCTTTTTGTTGATAACCTCACGGAGTTTGCGAATGCGCCGTACACTGGAAGTGGCCACGAAGCTGTCGGGCTGCAGCACGGCCATGCCATTGTGAACATCCCCCATGATGATCATCTGTCCCTCGGCTCTCGTTATGTTCGGACAGGGACAGTTCCAGTCCATGTTGAGCAGCGTCACCTCAAGAGGCTCTTGCCCGAAGAAGCGCAGCCCCATCTTCTCGTCCTTCAAGATCTCCTCCACCGTGATGAGCGCGTGGCCAGAATCGTGGTCCTCGGTCAACTCCGAAATACGACCCAAGACCACAAAGTCGCTCTTGCAGAAGCTGGGGACCATCTTCTGCCGGGGTTTGCATGGCTTGCAGTTGTGGGTCTTGGGGAAGGGGCACATCTCCTCACAGGCTTCCTTGCTCTCGAAGTTGTTCTCGTTGCCGCCGCAGCCTCCATAAACAAATGACTGGCATTTCTTGAGCGCATGGCTGTAAGCCCAGCGTGGTTTGTAAGCCTTGCAGGGACCTTGTACGCTGGGCAGGGAGCAAGGTGCTGCAAGCTCCGCTCCACAGGACAGCATGCACAATTCATACGTATCGAAATGGTTTCGGTTTTTGTTGCACTGGCTGTACGTGAAGGTAAAGCAGTTGTTGCGCTTGGCTTCATAGTACCAATTCATACTCTCCTCTCCACAGTCGTCCATATCAGGTGTTTTCAGACACTCCTCAGCAGGTAGGCGTGTGGAATTTATCACAGGATCCGGTTTGGTCTGCTCCCTAGGGACCACAGAGAGTGGGAAATGGGCTTGCACAGATCCACCCTGGTTTTTGGCAGTGCAGGTGTAGATGCCGGCATCCTGGACCTGGGCATTGTATATGACCAGCTGGGCGATGTTGGTAACCACTATATTTCCTTGCACGTGGTTGGGTTGCATCACAGTGTTCTCTTTACCTTCAATCTGCTTTTCCCATGTAATCGCCGGCTTCGGTTTTCCTGTCACCTCGCAGAGGAAGCTGGCCGTTTCACCCACAAAAACAAAGTGTTGCGCTGGGTTGCTGACCATGATGGGACGTTGAACATCCACAGGAGTAGTCTGAAGATGGGCAGTGGTGGGCCGGGCAGTGGTCTCTGCTGGGACAGGGCTGGTGTTGGACAAACTAAAGTGGTACCTGCAGGTGACTTCTGTGAGGGTGACGCCCCTGGTGCAAGCCTCAGCATCCATGTAGCACTTGTTGTAGTATGTCATGCCATCCGAGGCACAGGTGAAAAGGGGCTCCCGTCCGCAACGGTCCCGGCACTTGCACACTGGCTGACCGTCCCAGATTTCACACTCTGAACCCTGTTGGGTGCACATGAATTTGTCACAGGTGACCCCTTTGGGCATCCCCACTGGACCTTTCTTGCCCTGAAGGTCCATGTAGCGGGCAGCCACGCAGCTCTTGTGTCCGCAAACATTTGAACAGCATTTCTCGAACGGCTCACAGTCCTGGAGGAACAAAAAAGTGATAGCGGAAGTTTGTAGAAGTTATTAGCATGACTGATGCTGTTTGATAGGTAGAAGTCCAGTTTTTCCATTGTTAGCATAGGTTAACAAATTTAAAAAAAAAATCATGTTTTTCGTTCATTTGAAACAATTAGAACAAAAAACATTCATAAAATGTTTGCAGATGATTAGGAATTCATTCATATATATTTTTTAAATAATTTATAAATTATTGTAAGTGAATTAGACATTTTCTGGTATTGCAGCAACTCAAATGCTTCTTTGATGGATTAATAAAGACAGATGGATTATTTTATAGTTCTCATAAAAACATGCTATTTTATAATGACAGGACATACTATGTGAACATTAAATACCATTTGTGACACCGGACCACAAAACCAGTCATAAGTCCCACGGGTATATATATGTAGCAATAGTCAACAATACATTGTATGGGTCAAGATTATCGATTTTTCTTTTAAGCCAAAAATCATTAGGACATTAATTAAAGATCATGTTCCATGAAGATATTTTGTACATTTCCTACTGTAAATATATATAGAAATGTATTTTTGTGAGTGGATATGCGTTGCTAAGGACTTCATTTGGACAACTTTAAAGGATTTTCTCAATATTTAGATTTTTTTGCACCCTCAGATTCCAGATTTTCAAATAGTTGTATCTCGGCCAAGTATTGTCCTATCCTAACAAACATACATCAATGGACCGCTTATTTATTCAATTTGAATTACAATTTTAAACCTTATGACTGGTTTTGTGGTCCAGGGTCAAATTTCTTTATAGTACAGACAGGGGTTATGTTTCAAAATAATAATAAATAAATAAAAAATAATAATAAAAAAAAGAAAATACTGAATGCTGCAAATCTACCCCTACAAAAATGACCATGGTAACAGCCAAAATGGTAAAAACTAATAATTAATATAATGGTAAAAATAAAAAAATTATATAAAAATAAGATCCACACAGTGTTAGTTTTTTTCCTGTCATTTCTCTGTCAATTTCTTTTTGATGACAGTAGTTGCTAATGCCACATTAACAGTTTTTGTAGCAGCAATAACTGTAAAACATAACATGGTAAATTTAGTAAGATTATAAATTCGATCAAATTTACCATGTTAACCATGAGTTACTAGAGTTGTAATAAATTAATAAAATGTCGTTTTTATACTTTCATAATCGTTCCGTCTTTGTTTTGTTTCTTATTTGATGTCAGTTGTTGCTAATAATGCCACATTAACAGTTTCACTGTAGTGATAAAAACGATATGGTACATCGGCGTGGAAAATTATGATTATTACAACTATGATTACCATGGTAAATTTGGCACCATGCTAACTATATTTTATGGCAAAGTATTATAGTTATTTAAGATTTTGTTACAAATATAAACGAATACATTGATTAATAAATTATAATTTCCTATATTTAGTTGCTAATGTATATATATGTGTATATATATATATATATATGGTTACGATGGTACATTTATTTTTAATTGATAGCCATATGATAGAAAACAGAGAGATGTTGGAATGGAGCAGCTGAACTCACCTGGTCGGACTCGCACTCTCGCGTGCAGGTGCTCATGGCATCCACCCACAGGTTCGGGTTCATCTCGTTCGGACACATTCCCGCATGAGAATAAACCACTTTGGACAGAGTCATTGGCATCGCTCTCGCGCGCAAGTCCAAACGCAAGACGCAGAAGTGTCCGAACAAAAACCAAATCCATCTGGGAAACAGCATCCACCACATATCCACACTATAAAAAAGTCCTTTCGGAAAAGGAAACGTTCCAGGGGTCGAAAAGCTACGCAGTCACCGCCAAAACAATGCGTAAAACGGGGCACAAGTAAGTGGGGACCCTGGCTAAAGTGGAGGACGTGTGATCCGTTCAAGAGGTTTGTGGAGTGGAAGAGAGGTCGATTCACGCGCGACGTTCATCAGTGCTGGGAGATTAAAGGTTGCCGGTTCAACCCTATTACTAAACATTTCATATACTTGAAAACGAAGCCTATAACCACTGTTTTTTACACTATGTAGCACAGTTAAGCGCACACTAACTTCTCGAATGTCTTTGAAATTTAAGACGCAGAAAGACACCTGCGTGACGCACTAGAACACCTTTTAACTCTTCACTACCCAACAAGAAGTCACTAGCTATGTTTGGAATGGCCAACCCAACTGTGTACTGCGCAGTGTGCACTGAAAATGACCTACTAATTACTATGCAGTATGCAAAGATAAATGTCTGGAACTGGTCAAATGTTTTAATGTTTTTGAAAGTAGTCTCTTACGCTCTGCATTTATTTGATCAACAATATGAAAATTAAATTAATTTGTCAAAGGCTGAATTTTCAGCATTATTAGTCCAGTCTCAGTGTCACATGATCCTTCAGAAATCATTCTGATTTGCTGCTCCCAAAACATTTCTTACCATTGTTGAAAATATTTTTGTGGAATTTTTTTTTTCAGGATTTTCTTTCATTCTTTAGCTATTATAAACATCTTTACTGTTACTTTTGATCAATTTAATGCTGAATTAAATTAATTTCTTTCAAAAAATATCTGACTGACCCCAAATTTCTGAAAGGCAGTATACATACTATACAGTTTGATAGTATAATAATTCAAACTTACAGAATCAGTCTCATAATGCATGCATACACACTATATATATGAATATATACACACAAACAAGGTACGTTTACATGACAATGATGTACTAAAATTGAAAAAGTTTTTCCTTTGTGTTTTTCTCATACAAACGACAAAGTTGTCCCATTCACACAGATCCGCAAAAACAATTTTAAACACTGTATTCTGCTGCCAGGCCAGTCGTTGATACACATGCGCATGACGTCACGTCAACGGAGATATTTTTACACGATTTTTACCGAGTAATTTACACGGAGACGATAACAGTATCGTTTTCATAAACATACGTTTTCAGGCTCCCAAAATGTTTTTTTGTCGTCTAAATGAACTGCCAACAAAATGCATAAAAAGTTTTCTGTTTAAATTTGAAAAGGGTGTCGTGTAAATGGCCCCTAATATCTGAATGTTTATCACACGCCAGGAACATATTCACCCAAAAGTTAATCTGTGTCCCATCTGACTCTAGCAGACATGGGAAAGTTACCTCCAGCTGTGGGGGGTACAGGGTGGAGGTCATGTGGTTCAAACATACAACCAATGCTGTCAGCAATAAACAGCTGCAGTATCCCAGACTTCATATGAAACTGTCATACAATGTTTTTTTTTATCCCCATATTTTTAGTCTTTCGAAAGCGTCATCAACATAGCAGATACTTGAAGAGTTCCAAATGATTAAAGAAATTAATTGATTAAAATATATATGACAATGTAAAGTAGTCTAATCGAGCTCTGACTGAAAAACCCAAAATGTCCAGAAGACAATATTACTCTGACCGGACACAGGAACAACATTATTGGAGATATTTAACACTTGCATTTAATAGAAAGTGTTCAGAACATGAAACGATCATTGCTAATTAAAGAAATAACATGGCTTAGCTTGTTTATCTCAACTGACTTGGACATTGAATCACATGAGACACTTTAATTCCATCTTCTATAGATTTTTTTTTCTGAGAAATCAAGCACAATGTTGACATAGTAACTTATGAATTAACATGCACATAACATACTTTTTTGTAAAAAGTATATTACGTAACTGTGATTTCACAAGTTCATCTAGAACAGTTTGATTTTGAGAACAATACACTACAGTCCAATCTGACAGAAATGAGCAGCCGTCTCCATTTTAGTTCACAGAAACATGGACCACTTGCAGTAAATCAATTGCGCTGCAATGGAGAAGTGATTTAACGGGACTTCTACTTCAGATGAATCTATTGTGTCAACTTATGAGCTTTCTGAAAGGTATTAACACGGTCTGTATGCCTGGGCTCCCCACCCGCAGGAAGGGTCATAAAAAACAATGAACATGTTATTACCTCTCATAAGCTCGTTATATCGTCTGACTAGCACACAAAAGAACAACCAACACTCAACTAAGCCTTGTTTTAAATGTTCTGTCTAGAAACGAGCCCCCCACACACACACACACACACACACACGGCAGGGTGACCAGTAATTCAATGTCACTATTCTGAACACAGCAGGTTCTTCTTATGCAAGAGGTGCAGAATGTGTGTTGCAACATCTGGAGGACACATGAGATGTGTTTTCATTTTAGAAATGTGCTCTGTACACAATTTTCCTCAGACTTAGGGCAAAATATCCACTATATAAAAAGCAGACACAAACCATTTTAAATTAATATATTTTTGATAACACTTTATTTTAAGGTGATGTAGTTACACGTACTTACTATAGGGATAATTATGCATAATTACAAGTAACTAACCCTAAACCAAACCCTAACCCTATAGTAAGTACATGTAGTTAATTAATATTACTCAGTACTTGAAGTACAATGTAACTACGTCACCTTAAAATAAAGTGTTAAAATAGTTTTTTATATTCTTTAGTTAGTAAGAAAATATTTATTCATGTCTCATATATAAAATATTTATATATAACATATATGTTACCTAATAGTTGTCAAAAGTACCGACTTCGGTACCTAGTCGGTACTGAAATTTTAAAAATGTGATGCTTTGAGCGCTGTTGAGCGGATTCGTAAACACCTCTGATTGGTCATTGTGTTGACGCGCTCATCGGATACGTCTGTGATTGGCTTTAATGATCAGCTCTTCAAAAACGTTGTAAATAGTCATCAATGAAGCTCTTCACCGAGCGCTTACACAGATACACACGGGAGCGTTTGAAAGCAGGCATCTATCGTGGACCAGTCCTCTGATAGATGCCTGCTTTCAAACGCTCCTGGTCCTGCTTTCAAAACACTTCTTTGTGCTTTCAAACGCTCCCGTGCTTTGATCATTGTAGCCAATCATAGGCGCGCAAAGCATCACATTGTGTTGACCATGGAGTTGACCGACTGGTCGGTAATTTTTGACAACTCTATTACCTAATCTATCCTCCTGGGACCCAGAAATAGACTTTTGTCCTCTGTAGTTGACATTATATTTTAGTGATTTTCTCTGACATCATACATGTCACAGTTTTAAGTCTGGATGTCCTGTAAAGAGCACATTCAGGGCTTTGCAGAGATACCACATTTTTAGAGGTTTCGCCATGACAACAACAACCTCTTGGTCTTTAAATATGACTGAAAATTAAAATAGCACTCTTATGGAAATATGATAATATTTTGTAATTATCATTTAAATCGGATTCATTTTCAAATAGTTTGTTATAAATCAACATCTCAGGAAAATGTTAGGGGGTTTAAAATGAAAATATGACTTTCTGTTACAAAACAGGACATTGATTTCATACATGACCTCGGTAGTGGACACCAGGACTTAAATCATGTTTATCAGGCATTTTAGGAGATACAACAAGTGAATAGGGAAAGAAATTTTATATCAATATTCCTATTAATTATTAGATATTATTTTGAAAATGTTGCCAATTATTACTCCCATTATTACACTTCTTTTTTCATTACATGTTGCTCCAAGAACACATTAATATGCAAATTAGATAAAGTGTATAGATGAATTGTATGAATGGGAAAACTGATGTATGGCCATTTTACCCACATATTGCATAAAGTAAAATGGTATATCAATTAATTCCACTATATCTTTCATAACATAGTTGAGAATCATCTTTATACATAGTTTGGTTAAAAACAATCCTGAAGCCTAAAAATTGATTGGTGATTAAAAAAAAAATCCCATAGTTTTTATCTATACATGTGATTTCATGCCATTTTATTTTTTAAACAACTTAGTCCTGGTGTCCACTACAGAGGACATAGCATAACACATGAATAAAATATAATTTCTCAAAAATTTTATTTTTTCATTTGTTTCTTATGCTCTAAACAATATAATGACGTGAAAAAATACTAAATTTAAAAAAAAATGTTTTTTCTGGGTCTCAGGAGGATATTATCAGTTTTAGGTACATCTGTTCTACTGCTCGTTAACGCAAGTATCTAATCAGCCAGTCACATGGCAGCAACTTAATGCATTTAGGTATGTAGACATGGTCAAGATGTTCTGCTGAAGTTCAGACTGAGCATCAGAATAAGGAAGAAAGGTGATTTAAGTGACTTTGAACGTGGCATGGTTGCTGGTGTCAGACAGGCTGGTCTGAGTATTTCAGAAACTGCTGATCTACTGGGATTTCTCTGGGGTTTACAGAGAATGGTCGGAAAAAGAGCAACTATCCAGTGAGCGGCAGTTCTGTGAGTGAAAATGCCTTGTTGATGCTAGAGGTTGATGGCTTTCCTGTAGCTCAGTGGTTAGAGCATGGCACTAGCAATGCCAAGGTCATGGGTTCGATCCCAGGGATTGCACATACTCCGATACAAATGTATAGTATAATGCAATGTAAGTCGCTTTGGATAATAGCGTCTGCCAAATGCATAAATGTAAATGTAAATGTAGAGGTCAGAGGAAAATGGCCAGACTGGTTCAAGCTGATCGAAAGGCAACATTAACTCTATGTTGCCTTTCGATGTTGCCTATATACTATACATACTCAGATACAAATGTATAGTATAATGCAATGTAAGTCGCTTTGGATAAAAGCGTCTGCCAAATGCATAAATGTAAATGTAAATGTAACTCAAATAACCAATCGTTACAACTGAGGTCTGCAAAAGAGCATCTCTGAACACACATGTCAAATGTTGAAGCAGATGATGGGCTACAGCAGCAGATCACACCGTCACACTCCTGTCAGCTGAGAACAGGAAACTGAGGCTACAATTTGCAGAGGCTCACCAAAATTGGACAATAGAAGATTGGAAAAACGTTGTCTGGCTGACGAGTTTCTGCGCAACATTCAGATGGTAGGGTCAGAATTTGGCATAAACATGAAAGCATGAATCTAGGCTGGTGATGGTAGTGTAATGGTGTGGGGAATATTTTCTTGGCACACTTTGGGCCCCTTAGTACCAATTGAGCATTGTTTAAAGGCCACAGCCTACCTGTGTATTGTTGCTGACCATGTTTATTCCTTTATGACCACAGTGTACCATCTTCTAATGGCTACTTCCAGCAGGATAACACGCTATGTCACTCAAATCATCTCAAACTGGTTTCTTGAACATGACAGTGAGTTCACTAAACTCAAAAGGGCTCCACAGTCACCAGCTCTAAATCCAATAGGGCACATTTGGGATGTGGTGGAATGGGATTTGCATTATTGATGTGTAGCTGACAAATCTGCAGCAACTGTATGATACATATATATATATATATATAAAAAGCGAGTAGCGGGTGTATATAATATAAATAAAGACAAAATTCTTTCATAACATTTTTCAGTTAAAAACCTTAATAAACTTTTATAATACTGGTAGATACTGGTAGATACAAATTGTAGTCGGTTACTGATTCCAAATTACATGACAAAAATTATAGTTAGTAATGTAATCTAGATTACACATTTTAGGTAATGTATTCTGACCACTTTTTGATTACTTTTTAGATTAATTTTGACCCGTTTATCACATTGATTTGAAAATGATAATCTTGTGCCATATTGATATAAAATACAAAGATAAAGAAAATACATTCTGTTCTTTGGTATCAACCACATGAAGTGCATTACATATTACATAATGTCAGGGTTTCCCAAACTCCAGGGGGTTTGTGTGTTTAAGGAAATATATTAAGTAATTAAAAAATTAAAATAAAAATAAATAATTTTAAAATAAAAACAATCATTTACTAAAAAATTTTTTACCTGCATGTCATGTGACCATTAACTGACATCAGAGAACTGTGAACATTTTATTATGATTGGCTTAATTTTATTGACCTAACTTATTAACTTAAAATCTTAGGGCTCACTTCAAGTAAATGTATTAGGGCAAAGAGATTCAGCTGAAAAATAAAAGTTCGGGGAATCCCTGCATTGCATGTAAATATGAAATCACGTGAATTTGTACATTTTAATGTGTTTGAAAGACAAAAGCCTGCCAAAGACACTAATACAGGGTTAAATGACACATTGAGTGATAATTCAAATAATAATTGTGTTCGTCAGGAGCTGAATAGATATACAGTGTTGCAGTGTTGTGAGAAAACACTTTTTAAGAGTGAAATGATCCAGTGATCAAATGTTTTGGTCCCAGTGGCTGCAATTCCTCAGAGGCTGCCCTGAGTGCAATTCCACAAACCTGGAAGACCTTGTGAACGTATATAAGCAGTAGACTTTTATAGAAAGGAACATTTAAAGGGGTCATATAATGCCCCTTTTCACAAGATGTAATATAAGTCTCTGGTGTCCCCAGAATGTGTCTGTGAAGTTTCAGCTTAAAATACCCCACAGATAATTTATTATAGCTTGTCAAATTTGCCCCTATTTGGGTGTGAACAAAAACACACCGTTTTTGTGTGTGTCCCTTTAAATGCAAATGAGCTGCTGCTCCTGGCCTACTTTCCATAAGAGAGCAAAGCTTTAACGCTGCATTCACATGGGGCATCGGCGTTAACACTTCTCATTTACTTTGAATGGGTGATATCACGTGTTGCCGAACTGAATTGTGGGTTCCGTCACGTTGCTTCACTTGCGTTGCTCGTGGCAGAAATTGAAAATTTCTCAACTTTTCAAGTGCCAACGCAGGCGTCAGCCAATCAGATCGCTTTATGCAAATACCCTAGAGCAGTCGCTAGCGAATTGCATTCATGCAACACCGGAAAGTAATGTGATTGGCTGTTGTCACTATGATTGTCATGTCAGCACCAAGCTTCAGACATGCCCTCCGTGAAGCGTTGACGCCGACACCCCGTTTAAATGCAGCGTAACAGCTCGCGCTTCGGTTCCTCAACAACAACAAAACTGGAGAATCTCCCGCAGCCAAAATGACGATTGTCAGTAACAGTGTTCAGCCTTACATTGTTCAAACCGGAGTCGGACACTGATGGAGAGACTCAGGAAGAAGTTACAACTTTTCAAATGCATCTGGACATTTCTGAATGGTTAGCGGATAAATTTATGTAGTTGCTGTGAAGTTGCTTCAACTCATCGACTAGCATGTGCCGTCATGTTGATCTTTTGTGTAAATCCAGCGTTAAATTGACCCTCGTTTGTGAAGCAGTCCGGCGTAAAATGACGTCATGGCAACAACACTCTACTACAACAACTCTTCCTCTTCTCTAAAGCAGCTCAACATGGCCTCGCCACCTTTGCTGCATGTTCTCGGAGGCGGAGTTTATGTAAATTTTAGGGTTAGTGATGTCACTAACCCGGGAAGAAGCCCGTTGTAGTCCCTACCAGCCATTTGTTGCATTATTTAAAAGAAAATATCTCCCTTTGCATTGAACTTTGGGCGTCGTAACTTTGCAGATGTTGTTTATGCTGTAACAGCAACATTACACACTAAAGTTAAAAAAGTGAAATCATAATCAACCACCCCTTTAAAATATAACAAAGTAGAATCTATGAATTAAGAATAATTTACTGCCATTGTGAGAATAACATGTAATCAATAAAAAAGTAACACTAGTCTGATTACAAGTATTTTAAAATGTCATATAATCTAGTTACAAGTACTTAGTTTTTTGGAATCTAACTACATAATTCAGATTACATGTAATCAGTTACTACCCAGCACTATATATATATACACACACACACACACACACATTTAATGCTGACCCGATCTGCTAAGCCTTTGAACAGTTTGTCACATTCTCTTGTAATGGCTATTAGTTGAGGTTAATATGGGACAGCTGTTCTCTGATCAGCAGATCAGCGATGCAGAATGATCGTTTGCCAGGTGCAGCTGGATGTCTGGTCTTGAGACAGACACACTGTGAAGGCTGGTGTTTACTGAAAACGGACAGAGATCTCATGCTAGTTTCACCATGAGGGGTAAGAGATGTGATCTGCTATGAGAACATGAAAAGATAGCGCAACTGTTTTAAAGTTCAGATGGGAAACCAAGCTGAGAACACTATATCTTCAGGATCTTTCTACAGTACACATTTATATATATATATTATAATGCAGCAGTTAAATGCTTTTCTTAGTTGCAATGTATAGTTTGCATTGGATCATTAGTTCTTGCACAAATACAAGGATTCTAGTGTAATTTCCTCTGTAATTTCCCGTTGTCTTGTCCCGCATGCTCATGTGATCTATAGTGCTGAACCAGGCGGGGCTCCGTTTCCCTTAAAATGTGCAATTGAGCGAAAGAGGTCAAAGGGCAGTTGGTGAGCCGAGTTAGTCCCTGATTTTTTGAACAGGTCGACGTGATAGAAATTCACAAGTTTGAATAAAACTTCCATCAGGGTTTCTGTATAATAAATTTGATCAAAGATAACCAATACCCCTGTCACCAATTGTATATTTGTAATTTAAACGAGACATTTAATTCAAATGCAACAAACTTTTATTTATTGCAACTTTTAGTGAAAACTAAATATTTCTCTCAAACTCAGATGTTTAAAATGCTGATCCAAAGCTATGTTTTGCTTTCTGTAGGCTGCTGACTCCATGTAGTCTGGCGCAGTGACTCTGGTTTGCTGTATGGACCCTACAGGAGCAGCAGCGGAGCTCCCCTGAGTTTAATGGAGTGGAAACACTTCCTTCCTCCTACCAAGAGCATTAGTGCTGTCTGGAGTCTCATTTATTCAAGACTAAGTCTGTCCTCTATTGGTCAAGTTTAGCAATGGCATGTTGCACTACATTTTTGTTATACCCAAAGAAAGATCTGTTCATGTGCATTTACTTATAAGGAAACATGAATCTAATCACCTTTTGCCCCATGTTTGATCAAAGAATAGAGGATTTTTAGAAAACATCAGATAAGCAGAACCTTGTTGAAAAAAAAGTATTGAGAATACGTAAAAAATCTATGTCCGTCCGTCCATCTATCTATGTATTATTTAATATTAAATACATTTAAATTAAATGAATTGTTTTGTTAAATTCAGTAACACTTAATAAGGTTCAATCAGTTAACATAATATATTGTGTAATGATAATGTATTATGAATTTACAATAAACAATAGCATTTTATTTATTTTTTAAACCACATTATTCTAGATTAATAGATTCTGTAAACTGTCATTTATGCTAATCACAACACATTAAAAAAATAAGAAGCAGAGGAATTCCAGGAAATTATTTTTTTCCAGCTGTCTTTAAGTCAATCGAGAACATATGATAGAAAAGAAAACGAGATTGTTTTATTTCAACTGAAGTGTATAATACTTCTTTTAATCTTCAGATTCTAGTATTATATATATAATACTAAAACAATTGCACATTTAAAAAAACCTTTAATGTCAATAATTTATCAATGTCTTTTCAAGGGGCTAATATTACGTCTGAACAATAGTAGCATTTTGTTAACAAATGTTTAATGATCATATGCTTGGTTAGACAGTCAAACTCTCAGAGAAAACTAAAAACAATTCGTAAGACAAATCTTTAGAAATTCTTCTCACAGTAACACAAGTCAAAAAGCTAATTTACAATAATGTAGTGTTTATGCACCGCTCCTAAACCTAACCTCAAGCACTCCCCACAAATGAGTTATCCAAACTGCAAACAAAATGTATTTCTATGCTCATAATCAACAATGCAGCCAACTGTTTTGTAAAATGGCACTAATATAACCACTATATCTTAAATACAGATCCTGCTTCTCAAATGTATGAAAACGAAGCATCGTAAAACTCAAGGGAGGTCAAAATGATGCTCGCTGGAAGCTCTCTGTGGTTAAATATCCTATTATTCATCTCCAATTAAGCTCATTCTAGGGGAAAACAAAAGATTTTTTTTTTTGCTACATTATTAAGTTCAAGAGAAACAAAAGATATTTTGCCTTCATACAAAACCATGAGGTCGCTCTACTCCAAACAGTCCATGCTAGTTTATAGAATGAGTTATTTGGCTTACAGTGACTGACAGAACAGCATTCAAAATACAGCACTGAAGTTCTCAAGGGTTAAATAAAACGGACGCATCCTCAATAATGGCAAGGTTTTGGTAAAGTGCACAGAGAGTTGTCTGGCAAACAAAATATTTCTTGAATTAGAAGCATTGATATGAAATTAGCGTGGCTTCCTTCAATCAACGCAAACATGAAAACCACTAAACAAGAATTTTATTAACTGATTCACTTGAGATAGGACACTGTATATTTTGTTGGATGTAAGATGAAGCGTGCCTACTCTCACACAGTGACCCGATACGAAGGCAAGGCAGTAAGACAGATCTGAACAAACTCCAAGGCCCGACAGTATGCAAAAGTGGTGCATTTCAATATTTCCCGAAGTCCAATCATGACCTGAATGGATTTAAATATTCAAATTGAAGTGATGCAAAAACCCCATTCATCCCAGAGCAAGTCAAAGCCCATTTAACAAGCTATCTATGGTTACAATGGAGGAGGAGGCACTAAGGATACATCTGTTAATGAAGGAGAGAAGGAATAAGGCTAACATGTTATATCCGTTTACCAACCCAAAGCAGGAGCGTATTTTAGGATCCAAAATGTGTTTGGGATTTCAGGAAGCAGGTCCCAGATAAAACGTGAGTCTCTAATGTGAAGCTAGTAGGTGAGTCTGGAGGCCTTCATGTTGTAGCAGGGCCTGTCGGTCAGACCGCCCTGACCTCCAGAGAACAGCGACAAGCCTTCGGTTTTCTCCAGCACCACCTCCAGCTCCTGGAAATCCTGTAGCCGTGCCACATCTTTATCCTGCCAGAGGAACATATTTGGGTCATTGACAAATAAGGTTTTTATAAATGTAAAAAAACATAATAATTAAATGTGATGTTTTAACAGTGTTAAGTGTTAACAATGAGATTATGTGGTTTTATAATCAATTTGTCCTTTTTTACAAGATGGACAAAATTTGTCACCAAAAAAGTCATTCGGTTTAACCAAAATTTCGGTTTTACCGAATGATTATATTTTCAAACAATGCTAACAGGATGATATCTAGCTAGCTAGCTAGGTAGATTGCTAGCTAGATAACAAAAGGACAATCAAACATTTTATATTTAGTACAAGTTTTTAAAATAATTACAACATTTTCCATGTTTTATAGCGGTTGTACCGAATGACCTAATGTTTCGGGACATGCGTATGAGCAAGTGAAAACATTTTTCAAATAGTTAAAAGAGAGTTAGTTACTTTGCTTCACTACCATGTGGTCCTTTGCAGGTGTCTGAATGATGTCACATGATACTGATCCAAAATGGTCCCTTTATATTAGTTACTCCGAATGACATCAATGAAATTCATTTTTCTGGACATTCTTTCTCATAACAAAGCAAAGACTTCTACACATAATTTTAATACCATTTTGCACTATGTTGATATATGATGTTATAAAATCATGCTAGAATAAAAAAATATACATTTATTACATTTTAAGATACAGTATTTGAATCACAAAATGAAATGGCTGTATTGGCCTTTGGACGGTTAAACCAAATGACCTTTTGACACTTCAAAATAGCTTTACATGTAACAAAATACACTGCTCAAAAAATTAAAGGAACACTTTGAAAACACATCAGATCTCAATGGGGAAAAATATCATGCTGGATATCTATACTGATATGGACTGGGTAATGTGTTAGGAACAAAAGGATGATGGAAATGAAAATTATCAACCAGAGGACTGAATTCAAAGAGACCCCGAAAATCAAAGTCCATTTTGCTGAAATTTCATTGCAGCAACTCAAAATCGTACTTAGTAATTTGTTGCCCCCACGTGCTTGTATGCATGCCTGACATGGCATGCTCCTAATGAGACGACGGATGGTATCCTGGGGTATTTCCTCCCAGATCTGGACCAGGGCATCACTGAGCTCCTGGACAGTCTGAGGTGCAACCTGGCGGCGTCGGATGGACCGAAACATAATGTCCCAGAGGTGTTCTGTTGGATTTAGGTCAGGCGAGCCACATGAGGCAGGGCATTGTTGTGCACCAGGAGGAACCAAGGACCCACTGCACCAGCGTAGGGTCTGACAATGGGTCCAAGGATTTCATTCCGATACCTAATGGCAGTCAGGGTGCCATTGTCTAGCCTGTAGAGGTCTGTGCGTCCCTCCATGGATATGCCTCCCCAGGACCTTCTATGGCTCTGTCCATCTCTCCTAGAGTAACTGCCTGTCTCCTGGAATCTCCTTCATGCTCTTGAGACTGTGCTGGGAGACACAGAAAACCTTCTGGCAATGGCACTTATTGATGTGCTATCCTGGAGGAGTTGGACTGCCTGTGCAACCTCTGCAGGGTCCAGGTATCAGCTCATGCTACCATTAGTGACACTAACCCTAGCCAAATGCAAAACTAGTAAAAAACAGTGTCATATCTTTGTTTTTAATTATTATTAAGGCCTTTGGACAAAAGAAATGACCTGTCAAGTCATTGACCCATACACATTTACATTTACATTTATGCATTTGGCAGACGCTTTTATCCAAAGCCACTTACATTGCATTATACTATACATTTGTATCGGAGTATGTGCAATCCCTGGGATCGAACCCATGACCTTGGCATTGCTAGTGCCATGCTCTAACCACTGAGCTACAGGAAAGATCCATTTAGATGGATCTAGTGTTGATTGATCTGGAAGAAGCGCCCATTGTTCTGTTCTTTTTGAGATCCCATCACTGTCTATCATAAAGCTTAAGAACTAAACTCCACCGGTGTCTGCAGTTTGATATAATAAAATGCACAGCATGGCCAAAAGTACAGCCATTTCAGCCATTAGTATCATGTTGGTCACTCTTTTTAAAGTGTCATGAAACCCCCCTGTTTTAGCATGGTCGTTCACATCTCAGAGTTAGAAAGTCTGTAGGAATAGATGTGTAAAACTGTGGGGAAAAAAATGGGAGTGTAGAGGGGGGAAGAGGGGAGACAACAACCAATAAAACAATAAAAGAATAAAAGGCATAATTATTTTTTGCCCATTTTTTTTTTTAATTTTCGGTCTACATCATTGTGTATCAGAATAATCCATTGTGTCATCGCATTCATGACATGCAGCTGTATTAGTGTCCTTATTTGCACATATATTTCATTTGAGGACGACTTGATTAAATATGTGCACATACACGGTGCTGGTTCATGTTTAGAGCACTAGAATATAAGAAACATGTCCATAAAAAAATTTAAATGCGCTCGCTCTGTTAAAAATATGAGTGTCACGCCGGTCTCGATTTTACTGCATTGGCGGCCAGTCAAATATAGAATTGATTTTAAAATTCTTGTTTGTTTTTAAATCTCTTCGTAATCAGGTGCCACAGTACTTATCTGATCTGTTACATCTGTACACTCAGTCAAGGTCACTTAGATCTGCCAATTCTGGACTATTGCAAGTTCCCAGGACATGATTAAAAAAAACAGAGGTTATCGTGGCTTTTCTGTTATCGGCCCTAAACTATGGAATAGTCTCCTGGTTCATATCAGAACTGCCCCAACTTCATCTATTTTTAAGTCTACTCTTAAGACTAATTTATTTTCTTTGGCGTTTAATATTTCTTGATTTGCTGTTTTATGATTTTTACTTTTATGAACTCCACCCATTTTACAGCTTATTTTATAGTCTTTTACTGTTTGTAATCTTGTTCTGTGTTTTTTCTTTTGTATATTTTGGACACCACTTTGACATCTTTGTTTTTTTTCTAAATTGTGCTATATAAATAAACATTGTATTGTATTGTATTGTAAAAAGCACTGTTTGGATTTACCATCTCAACAAACCTTGTCTGAAGATGAAGTCAAGCTTAAACAAGAAAGGATTTTGCTCAACCAAACAGAATGTCACTTTTACGAAGCATCATGATGGTCCTTCAGGGGAACTAAGAGGCCCGAACTAAACCAAGAGGAACAAATCCAAAAAATCATTCCTTCACCAGTAGCTAGAAATATGCATTTGCACAGGAAGATTTGTCTTTGTATTCATTCGAATCCAAGTGCAAACATGTAGAAAACTGTTGTCATGCCTAACAATGCTCTTAACGCACAGTGATATTAACAAATTCAGCATAGCTTCAAGTGTTCTATTACTTTTAGATGGTTACGACACATCAATTTTAATTTTTAATCAAATTCATTAAGTTCCACCCTTCCCCTTGAAAATATTGTTCCTGACATGTAAATTAAAGGGGTCATGACCTGAGAAATCAAAATCGCCTTGATCGTTTGACATATAAGAGGTCTTTGTATCATTAAAACTTCCATAGCTTAAAACGTCCTCCCTATTGTATTTATTCAATCAACGTCCAAAAACTGGCTTGTTTTGATATTGAGGGATCTGTGATGTCACACAGGCTGCCTCCAGACCAAGACATTGACGAATAGTTACACATCATTGCACCATAGGCCCCCGCCCACTGGCATTCATTCGCTTAACGGCTGACATTTGCCTACACTAGATGTGATCATTGTTTCAAAAGCAAAAAGAACCCATTATAATCAATGAGGCTGTCTACACTGGATACAGTTGTGCGTTCAGTTGAAAATTCATATTCTACACACTTGAGTCTGCCGACAACAGGACAAATGGCAAAGTGTAAAGAGTGAAAGAAAATTTACTTTGACGCAACCAGTTTAAACAGCTTGATTGTGTCTCTGTACAGACTTCAGAAGGATCACAGTGTTGGAAACAAGTGGAGGGTTTATTTTACTAGCATCCAGATTGCATCAGAGGATTATATGTTTGTTCTGAGCATTTTGTTTTGTGGCACATAATGGAGAGTTCGCAAAGAATCTGACAGCAGCTGCATCACAAACCGTAAGTTAGTTGACTAAGCTGTTAATAGGCTCAGGCCTCACCTTTCTGAGCATAGTGTTGGGCAGCTTGCGGATCTTCTCCACGTGCTCTGCGCTGATGTCCAACTCCCGGCAGCACACGCGGAGGAGGGCACGGTACGTCAGCTCCTGCCTGTCCAGTTCCACCTCAATGAAGTCGTTCTCTCTGACATTGGTGTTCTGGATGCGGACCTTTAGGACGAGCTCTGGGAAGAGACAGCAAGATTGTGACTCGAGGCATCTTTGTGAATTCCTCAAACCAGTCTGTTTGGTGCATGTACATTTAAAAAAAGTGTGTGCAAACCTGTTTGTGGAGATCTGCTGCCTTCAAGTCATGTTGGAATGAGCGCATCAAGTCAATATGTATAAGAACATCTGCTAAATCCCTTAAGTGTATAACTGAGCAGCCAAGGTTAACAGTATAATTCATATATACTGTATATACTGCATACTATTCAAAATTTCAAATTTAATAAAAAAAAAAGTAAGAAAAAACAAATACTGACCCTTTTGAAACTTTTGAACAGTAGTGTATTGTTACAAAAGATTTCTATTTTAAATAATTGCTTTTTTTTTTTTCTTTATTCATCCAGAATGATTTCTGAAGGGTCATGTGACACTGAACACTTGAGTAATGATGCTGAAAATTCAGCTTTGACATTTAATTTTAGAGTATATTAAAACAGAAACCATTATTTTTTTCTGTATTTTTGATCAAATCGTTTATTTGAAATATAAATCTGCTTTCTTGCTACCTAGCAACTTCATAAAAATCACCCTTCAGTGATTCTGTCTAAAGCCCTTTTTCTGTGGAGGTGTGTTGAATCATATGACAGGGCACAGTTCACCAACCAACAAGCTTCTTAAACCCACACTGTACCTTGAACGTTAACTGGAAAAGTGCTGGTGAAAAAGAAGGGTTGGAAGGCCGGCATGGAGCCACCGAGCTGGGAGCAGTTGATTTGCTGCGGGATGGACGGCTGCCGGGTGATGGCGGCATTGGGAACCTGCGGCTGGCTGGTGCTTCCGCCGGGAGAAGGAAGCGTGGGACACACTGGGCCGTTCTGTGCGATTGGATGAGCATGTGTAAACTCGAGATTGGTGTGATGAGTCTCTGAGGAGAGCTCCATTGGTAGGCCGCCGTTGACCACAGGGCTCGGCACCACGCCGTTCTGCTCCACCATGGGGATGTAGGGTAACTCCTGCTGGCTCTGGCTGTCTGTGTAAAGGCTCTTGGGCTGCTGATGCTGAGGCGGGAGCTGCTGCTCTTGTGTTGGCGACAAGGTCGCTGGTTCTGACTCCAGGGGCTCTGGATGATTGTTGGTGCCGTTTTGCTGTGCTATGCTCAGGTTATCTTTATCTATCTTGCTGTACAGGAAGGGCGGGTTGGAAAGATAGTTTGGAATGATTGGCAGCTCTGGTTCCTTCACCTCAGGCATGTCTTCCTCTTCCACTGGAGAAGGAACGATAAACATGAATGTGACAGCATAAGGACATTAAAGTGCATTATGACTGTATACAGAAGGTTTTCTGTTTTTTAATGTTTGTATTTTAATATTTCTAAGAAAAAAGAACAACAAAAAATTATTATAATCTATTACAATACATTAATAACTATACTGTTATGGCAGTTGACCAATATAATGTCGACCTATAATATTTTGTCTAAATATCTGAAGAAATAAAACACTCAAAACTAGTTGTAAAAGGGAATGTACTGAATGAAAAATTGATATTTTGAGATTTGGAAAAGATTACATTTAATGATGTTACTAAATTATTAGTGTTTGCAAATATTAACTTCAGCAAGCTTTAAAAATGTAAAAAAACAGTGGAATAAGGAAGGTTTTCTATTTTTATAAGTATTTTAGTGTTTTAGTGGAATTGATTATATAAAAAAATCAAGATGCAAAATATGAATATTTTGATATTTTATCAAAATAATTAGAAAAAAAACTAAAAACTAAAATTAATAGTTTTAAATGCTTCAATTTATGAAACAATATAATAAAAAATAATAATGAAAAATAAAAACTAAGATCAACAGTTTTATGTGCTAAAAGTGAATTCAGGCATCACAATGTTATATACAAAATAATAATGAAAAATAAAAACTAAGATCAAATGTTTTGTTTGCTAAAAGTGAATTTAGGCATCAAAATATTATATAAAAATAATAATGAAATGAAATGATAAAAATAAAATTTTGAGATATGCTAAATATTACATGTGACTTTGTAATTAGTTTTTAAAGATTAACTTTAAGTGAGTGTTACATGATGGCAAAGAATCTAAAACTGTAAACAAAATAAATGTAGAAATAGGGAAAATGAGCAAAATCAACGATTATTCTTATACTTATTATACTTATAAATAATAATAATAATAAAATTCTCTAATATTAGTCAACAACCAATGTGGTACTGAAATATTATGCATCCTAAACAAAAAAGTATATTAAAATATTTAATTTAATACACAAATATATATGATTTCATAAATGCTCATATGCATTCACAATTTAAAATGACTCGCATTTCTATCTGTATGTGGGTCACTGACATGACGGGTCATTTTTTAGTCCAAAGGCCTTAAAAATAATAAAAAACAAAGATATGGCATCAAAAGTATGTAAGGTAGTACAACTAGATCTCTTTTATTGAACCCAAAAGGTTATAATTATATTTTGCTACATATAAAGGTATTTTAAACATTTTGAAGTGTCAAAAGGTCATTTGGTTTAACCGTCCAAAGGGCAATACAGCCATTTAATTTGTGATTAAAATATCTTAAAATGTAATAAATGTATATATTTTTTATTCTGGCATGATTTTATAACATCATATATCAACATAGTGCAAAATGGTATTAAAATTATGTGTAGAAGTCGTTGCTTTGTTATGAATGTCCGGAAAAATGAATTTCATTGATGTCATTCGGAATAACCAACATAAAGGGAACATTTTGGATCAAGTCATGTGGTCAATATCATGTGACATCATTCAGACACCCGCAAAGGACCACGTGGTCGTGAAGCAAAGTAACTAACTCTCTTTTAACTATTTAGCTAGCTAGATATCAGCCTGTTAGCATTGTTTGAAAATATCGTCATTCGGTGTAACCAAAAGTGTAATTCGGTAAAACCAAAATTGATTAAACGAATTACTTTTTTTGGTGACAAATTTTGTCCATCTTGTATAAAATGACAAAAGCAGAGTGAATTGATTATAAAAACCACATCATCTCATTGTTAACACTTAATAAAACTTCAAAATTAATTATATCTCCTTTATGTTTTTTTTTTACACTTTTAAAAACCTTATTCATCAATGACCCATGTACATGTAATACATGATGTGTATTTATACATACTGCTATGCTCTCCACACATCTTTATATTCTAGTGTACATATTTTAGTCAACAAAACACTTTAGGCTAGAAAACTGTAAATTGTAAATGTCTAGAATTTGTATTTGAGGGCTTAGAAATGATCTGAGTATCATGTGATACATCATGTCCTGGGAATGGAGGGTAGGTTTTCTGAAAGCGTACCTCCAAGTAATCTTCTGATTTCAGGTTTCGAAGTGAGTTGAACAGCTAACTCCTCTTTCGCCGTTAGAATGTCTTTATCAGCTCCGGCGTTCAACAGATAGGCCACTATCTGTTTGTGGTTTCTTTTACAGGCCCAATGCAAACATGTCCTGGATGAACAGGGGACATCAGGACATCTTAAACATGATTTTCCACAGCGAGTCAGTCAAATGAGTTTTAATGCATTACTAAAACAAAGCAGTCAAAGCTTGGCATGAACATCAGAACAAATCTAACACCTCAAGTCAGTTGATCAACAAACATCAGCAGTGCCAGTGAAAAAACAGAAAGAGTCACATGCTCCTAAAGACAAGCGATCTAATTAAGCATTTCAGGAATGCTGCCAAGCAAGATGACTTGAAAGGTAAGGGCTGCATCTAGCAATCAAAAAACATTAAATTTTCCACAAGTCTCTTCAGCTTTCCCTCTGTTGAGATCACAGGGGCCCTCCAGAATTATGACCTCCTTTCGCCCCACTAGTGAAGGCCCTGCTTCTCAAACTTTCAGTTAATAAACACTGTTTATTTCTGCCTTGTAAATACGTTTAAATTCATGATATTTTTCAGATTTCAAGATCTTTTAATCTTCAGCAGAGAAGCCAATTGCGCCGGCTCTCTCGTGAGAAGTGAATCAGACTGATGCTCTTCATCTTCCGTGTGATTGGCTGTTCGCTGCACGTGCTTCAGAGTTAATCACAAACTCTGAATCAAACTCTGAGTTGACAGAGAACGATTATACTGAGCATTGTGAGCCCACAGAACCTAATCTAAACTAGGTTGGGTTTGTATGGTTTTGTCAACTCTGAACATACTCTGAAACTCAGAGTTTTTTCAACTAGCTTCATGCAACTGGCCACTGGTGCTACAAGTCAGGGTTGCCAGGTTTTCACAGCAAAACTGTTTCAGGGGAGTAAAATCTGCATTTTTTTGGCGGGGTTCCCCTGGTAAAATTTGCATTCCAGGGCCTAAATATCACACTATTGGGGTCGCTTCAAGCCACGGACATGAAAAACAACCAGCGGCAACCATAGACTGTAAAAGGCGGCAACACTGTTAAAGTAGCCCAATTGACCCTTCGCAAAGACCCGCCCCCCCTTAGTTACTGTTGCTTTGTCCGACAAGCCATGGTGCTGTCGAACCACTCAGAGGGAAAAATACATTGCGGAGCAAAGAGGACACTGACAACACGTCGATAGACAAGACAGAGCAGGTTACTTATGATATTAAACAAAGTCTCAGCTTTCAAATTGTGTAATTTTTTAAGAAATTCGAACAATAAAAACCATTTTGTGGCTCTTTAATGTGTCGTGAAAGATTGCTGTAGCGCCTCAGCTCAAGCGGCTCGTGAACCGATCATCTCTTCCTTCTAGTTAATTTATAGCATCAAATAAACATGAATGAACATGAGAAGGAATGTTGTTTCAAACGCAGAAAGACGTAAATACACACCATCAAGTCCACCGAGGTTAATCTTCTAACTCCTGACTGCTTTGTCGGACAAAATGGCGGATTCGGCGTTATGATTGGTTAGATCGCTTGTCAATCAAACTTCTGGCGAAGGGTAAATTCAGCGGGAAAACCACGGATTTGGCAACACCGCTATAAAGTAAGCAGATTAGCAACAGACAACCAATCATAAACTGTCTGAAAAAGATAGCCCTGCCCCAAATTCACACCATTGGCTGTCTGATCCAGTGCTGAATATCGGGTTGGTCATCAAACAGAGAAATGTTTTGATTGCTCCAGTGTTTGCACTTTACAGGGAAATCAACCTACAAATGTCTTAATAACTCTCTCTGCATGTTTAACAATTTCAAGTGTGAAAAGCCTGTATAGGTATCCTAATAATCTGTTGTCCTAGATCAATCTTTTAGATGCCATGGACCCCTAAATATGATCATCCTCAAGTGAGGGACCCCCATCCTAAAATGTTAAGTTACCATGAAACCCAAAACGGACAATTGTTGTTTTTTAATGGAAAATTGCCGTATTTATAATAAATAATCAAAATAACTTCCCCTTCCTCTTGCAGCAACATCTCTTAATACGTATTTACTGGTGGGAGGGCGGGACAACCTGTCACTCACATGAGATCCACCAATAGCAAATCACATCCCTTGTTATCTAGTGCTCCAACCAGGACGTCAAAAACCCGGAAGACTAATTCACCAGTGGTTCCCTCGAGATGTTCCTGTGGGTTTTTATCTTTTTCTTTTTTCCAATTTATGAGTAAAATAATGTCTGTGGTAAACACAAGTTGACAAAACGTGATTGTTTTGTGGTTTAAAAGCCCCTGTCCTAGAAGGAGGAAGAAAGAATTTCAGTACTGAGGGGCCCCTACTCTAACGTCTTGTCAGTTAACGTTATCAATTGTGGCCAGGGGCTTTCCTGTCTTAAGAAAAAAGGCGAATTTCTCTCGAAGGAAAGGTTATTATAGCTGTGCAAAAGTAAACAGAGAAGATAAGTAATTTATCCGGTCGGGTCAGTGTTTATACGCACCATCCGTTAATCTCATTTTGAGAGTTGACGTTGACTCCGCTCTCCACTAAAGTCTTCACCTCATCAATGTCTCCGATGGCACTGGCCTCTCTCAGACGCTCCTGCAGCTCTTTATCCAGCGATGTCGTTGACATTATTCAAGTCTTTATGGAAATAAAAGCTTCATACGAACTGACACACTGTGCTTTTAAGACAGGGGACAAAAATAGACACTCAACTTGCTCCGCCGCGGCTTAAACTGTTGCCTTTTCTGGATGATTTTCGACAGAGAAGCGAAAGGAGTGTATTTAAAGTCTTGAGAATGAAATTAGATCAAAACGATACAAATCGGGTTGTGTTCAAATAATCTTTCGCCGACTACTGCGATCCACTCGTATCCGCTGCACCTCCCATGTTGGGGGTAATTTTCGGTGTAACACCTTCAGTTCATGATCTTTGGTTCCGACTTACAATCGCCAATAAACAAAGACAAGAGTCCGACCAGAGTTCAAGGAAAACAGACAGTGCAAATTGATAGACTGATATTGTTTATTGATCAAGGATATCCGAGCAGCAATTAGCTGTATAGTGTATTAGTGTATCATGAATATTCAAACAAATAAGACAAATATTCTGCCTTGAAATGTGAAAATTTACATACATTTATTTAACTACAGGCATGTAAATATTCTGCATGGATGCAACTATGATTGAAATTACCAAACAATTTGATTAAAACAATACATTTACATTTTCGCTCTATCAACATTATATCCTGCGATGAACCACGGGCACTTTAAAGTTTACTTTTCCATGAATCAGCGTCGTGAAAATCATTTTGGAATGATGTACGTTGTATTATGTTGTTATTCTTTATTTCATGTGAGTACACATCTTTTTAAAACATATTTGTCTAAATTATTATTTATTTCGGTGTAAATAAATCCACATGAATACATCCTGCAGATGTAAGAATGTAGTGATGACAAATTTCAGCAAAGCCTTTGTATTATTCAGTATCTTTGAACCCTTAAAGCACTGCAGAGTCCAGGGTCCAAACATATGCAAATATAGTGTGACAAAACTGATATTATATCAAACCACACTGTCCTTGTGAAACAACAAGCACTTGTTGTTGGCGGGCATGTCAACCTAGAAAACAAAAACAAAAACAGATGCATTTACAAGCCTACAATGTCCCTAGGTAGTGAATCATCACATAATCAAGCAAATCATATTTAAAAGCAATAAAGAGGTGTATGATGCATGATGTCAGATTAATTTGCAGTGGATCACTGTCAAGTAATGGATCATAGCTTCTATGAGAAACCTTTATAGCAAGAATTGTAATGAACAGAAATAAGCAAGGGAGAATTGACATTGCATCTTAAACTATAATTATCATCAAGCATGCACTTGCATTGCACTACACCAGATGCATTAAGTAATTCATTTTGGTAATAACACTCTTACAATTCCCTCCAATCGCAGTCCATTTTCTTGGCCTAGCTTTGTCAGTAATGATACATCTCTTAGACCCCAGTCTGGATTTCTGTAAAACAACATTGGTACAAGAAAATATGATCGACTTTTGCAGTGTAATAATTTTTACACTGCAGTATTTTTGTCTTGTAATCTAGAACACATATCTAAACATTCTTTAATCAAGATATATTTACTTGAGAAGCAAAATGACTGTTAGGTCCATTAGATAGTAAGTGTTGTTTTCTGAAAAATCTATCAAAATTGATCCCATTATCACTATCAGTAAGGTAAGGAACAAGTTTTTTTTGTACTCCACTGACAGGTATTTTTTTAAGCACTTAATTTTGTTAATTGTTCTTAAGTCTTTTTCCTTCTCAAGGAATTTTTTTTTTTTTTTTTTTNNNNGAATTTTTTTTTTTTTTTTTTTAGATATTTGAAATGGGAAATGACAAAAATACTAAGTAAGAGAATCTTTTTTTGCAGTACAAGTTGATAAAAGGGACATTTTTTACGTTTTACCGCAAATGTAACGCATTACTTTCCCTAAAAAGTAACTAACGCAATTAGTAACTTTTTATGTAAAGTAATGCATTACATTTGCGGTAAAACGTAAACAATTTCTGCATTTCTGCAAACATCTGCATTGCTGCAAAGTGGTGTAGATCCTTGATAAAGGTTATTTCACTGGTGTGAAAAGAAATGCATGCAAATATAAAACAAATGTCTTTTATGGTCTAATGAGGTTCATAATCAATGTTGGGGAAAGTTACTTTTAAAAGTAATGCATTTCAATATTGCATTACTCCCTAAAAAGTAACTAATTGCGTAGTTACTTTTTAGGGAGTAATGCAATATTGTAATGCATTACTTTTAAAAGTAAGACCTTTGTTTTATATTTGCATGCATTTCTTTTCACACCAGTGAAATAACCTTTATCAAGGATCAACACCACTTTGCAGCAATGCAGATGTTGCTCGTTTGCCAGTGATTTCCTTTATCACTAACCTGTATCTCAAGCTCTGGTCAAAGTCAACATTGCTCTGAGGAGTAATCGATCCATTGAAAGCATACGGCTGCAAAAAGAATATCAGATACAAGACTTTAGAAGCCAATAAATGTAGCCAAATGCATAAAAATTCAAGGTGCTTGAGCTTATTATGCTACAAATACCCCATAAGTCAGAAGCAATCCTTGGGGCTTCAGTATTTTTCCAACACCATTAAACAAACCCTAAAAATCGAAAGATATTAGATGATTTTATATGCAGACATTCAACAAATACAGAGAAAGAGAAATACAAGCAAGCAAGCATGATACCATTGTGCAGGCCAGAGGTGAGATGTGCATCATGTTGATGTTTACGATGAGGTCACATGACTCAGCTTGAATTCCACCCCAGTTCTCCCAACTCTGAGACACATCAAGATAGATGGGTGGCTTTACATTCTGCAGCCCATGATACTGTCTATATGCTTCAATACTGAAAAAAAAAAAATCACAATGTGGTATATAAAATATTAGCAATTAAGACATTTGGTATTCAATAGCAGGAAACATTTTATGATATGAAGCCCAATCTAAAGAATAATCAGGAGTGAACTTTGAAATAATACAGCTCTGTCACAAGTGTTTATTACCGCACTATGCTCCATTATTTTTTTTTCTCAGTTTGTTACCAAGCAGCTCAAAGGAGAACGGGGCCAGTTGCATAAACTTAGCCATTATGTTAAGACTGTCTTAAGAACTAGTTCGGCCAAAGCAGTTAGATAAAAGGTAATCAGTCTTACTTTTCCAATTCAAGTTAGAACACTCTACCTTTTTATATAACTGATTTTAAAAAGTTAGGACCAGTCTTGAAAAAAAAAAATTAGATGACTAACTTTTAAGACTAGTCTAATATCATTTCAGTGAATTAGCTGAAAACAAAAAAGAAAACCAGCCAATGTCTGATTGGGCCACTCAAGTTTTAAATAAGACGCACAAAATTCAACGTCTTTAGTGGTGCAGCACTAGCGAGTAAGACTCGCAGATCTGGCTTTTAACACGATTGAAGCGGGTTCGAATCCTCCTTTTGCCGAGCTTGCATTTATTTTCAATAAAAATGAAAAAAAAATTCTAAAAGTGGAAATTAACTGCTGACGAGTGTTTAATAATGTTAAAAGTGTTTTTTGGGTAGGGTTAGGGGAAGGTGTAGGGAGGGTTTTTATTCTCTCAATAAGGCAGCATCCATTTAATAATTTAAATAAATATAATAATTTATACTCTATGAAATTATTGCATCCTGTTAATGTACAAAAACACTGAGGTGCAAATATTATCTGCCAATATAAAGAATAGATAGCATCTAATTAATATTTACTCTTATTGCAAAGAACTGATACTTTTACATGGTGTAAAAGAATATATTGCTATTTTCACAGTGTAAATAGCATCTACAGCTATTTGTACCCAGAGTAAATAACATCTATCGCTAAGAAAATATGCTATTTTTTTTTTTACTGCCCTCCACAGGTCAAAGTTTGAACTAATTTTTATATGCATATGCTAGTTCAATAGTATATAACAATTAGTTCAAACTTTGACCTGAGGAGGGCAGTAATACACTTAGCAGTGTCTACACTGCTGGAATTCTAAGAAAGAAGAAGAAGAGAGCTAGTTCAAGATGAGCATTTAAGGTTAAAACTTATATAATTTTCAATTTTTTTCAGAAAATGAGCGATGGGTTCACTAGATAAGACCCTTATTTCTCATCTGGGATCGTGTAGAACAATTTGAAGCTGCAGTGAAACTAATTTTGACCTTCAACTGTTTGGTGCCCATTCAAGTCTACTGTATGGAAAAAATCATCAAAAACTTTAATTTCTTTTCGACTGAAGAAAGAAAGACATGGACATCTTGGACGACATGGGGGTGAGTAAATTATCAGGAAAAGTTTATTTAAAAGTGAACTAATCCTTAAAAAAGAGTGCAAGTCACTCGTATTTCTAAAGGAACACTGTCCAACAGCGACACCCGCAGGTAAAGTTACAGCAGGAGTCATGCCTCCCTTTCCACTCATAGAAAACCATTAAACCATAAAACCATTAAACCATTATGATTGGATATGATTGGTTTGTGTCATAAATCCCGCCTCTTGTTTACGTGCACGTTCTCCGTGTCAGTTTGAATGAACAAATGATGGCGTCAATGGGAAGACTAACTGAAAAGTAAGTAAACAGATAACCCAGTTAGATATTACCGCTTTTATGTCACGTCAAAATCAAACTTGAAATGGACTGAAAACATGATAACTGCGTTTTTTTTTAGCTTGGTGAAATAAAAATACATCTTCCTGTCTGTGACAGACACTGTTTATGGAGCATATGACTGATGATCCAAAATAGCCTAAGTTGACTATTAAAAAGAAAAACATCAATACACAAATAAAATATATTGTTTAAATTGTTACAGCCTTTAGTTATTATTTTGGAATGAATGTAGAAATGCTTAAAAACACTAACTTCATAAGATTGACTTGGTTTTGATAAATAGAACATTTATTACAACACATTGTTAATGTAAAATTACAAAATAGAATTGTATTTGGTTTCTTTTTTTCTTTTTTGATGTAAAGTAATGTGTCAACGGTAAGAGTAATGCACATGAATTTACATTTGATTCATAAAAATTTTTTAAAATGTGCCTCCTCATTTCAGAACACTGCAAAGAGCGCAGGGCCTGAGTCTGAGTCGTTTCTGAGGGGAAGCAGTACATTTCAGGTAAAAGACATCGATTAGCATACAAAGGTTTTGATATTTGGAATAACGTGCACAGAGAGGAACGTGTACTTTAAGATAAACTATTAAGTAACAGGTATTGGAGCGGCTTTTGACTAATTATTTTGCATAAATAACCAAAAGACATTAGTCATGCAAAATAGCCCTCCATTACAAAAAAGTCGATCCACGCACTCTCTAAAAGTGACTGAACAGCGCCATCTATTCACAGATCTCTGCACCTGCACTCCGAGCAAACTTTCCTTAGTGAACTTTGTATTATAATCAAAATATAGGCCTACATGAAAATATAAAGACCATATTATACATATATAACTATTTCAACGACCTTCATAAATTAGTAAAACGATTTGAAAGATTTTTGTTTTAGGATTTCATAACATGAATATGCAATCAGTCAATGCGTTTCTGCAGCAGCGAGAATGTATCTCTAATGCAGAGCTGTTCATGTCTTACACATTATGCCGAGAATTCAAGATAAAGTAGGTGTTGCACATATTCACCTCGATATTGACTGTGCTTCAACTTCAGACGGCTGCCATGTAATGTTCGGAAATGCTCTGGCAAAGTGAATAACATGCTGTCCCGTGCCAGAAGATATTTCCAAAGCGACCAGATGCCTGTCTGATGTCACCCTTGTTTTTAGTACCTCGAGGATCGGGTCTTTATTTCTATCGGCTGCCGCAGCATTCAGCATTTTACACATCCAACGACAAGTTCCTGGAATCAAGAGCAGAATGGAGCTTCGTAAAAATAATCGCACCTGAGAGAGGCGATGTCAGTCGGACTCCAACCTTTAAAAGCTCCGGAGTTCGGCGATCCAAAACAGTTCCTAAATTGTGCAAATGTCCAGAACAGATTCATGCATCTAGATGACGGCAGCTCACATCAGGTCACATGAGATGCTCTTGTGTTTCATAACGGAGGAAAAATGGCAAGGTTGCAAAAAAATGATTTAGATTTCGCCTCTAGATGATTGTTCCTTATTCACTCCGTTTATTATTAAAGCACGTTCACCCTTTACAGTGAAATACGATTTAAAACGCAATGTATTGGATTCCACATCCCACAATGCAACACGCTTCGACTTCCTCTTTCTTTTTGAAAAAGTGGCGCACAAAGATTCATGAGTCTGTTTTCACGACCAATGATTTTATATGTATTAGTATTTTACTTTTAATCATTATACACAGTTCAGAAGTTTGGAATCTCTATGAAATGCTGGTTTTAGAAACTGATAGGCGGCTTTATTCACCAAGGATGGATTAACTTCGTTAAAATAATTAATAATAATAATGTTAAGGCTACTTATTTTCCCAAGCTCAAGCTGCACAGAGTAGCAATAACATATAAGCATAACAACAATATGCACACATAAAACTGATTGCAGCAATAACAAGAGAAATCTAGTCATAATACTGAAGAGATTTTGAGTTGAGACATGAAGTTTCAGTTTCATCAGTCCAGCCTGTTCGGTTAATGGCTTGCAACCATAAACATCTGCGTTTAACTTAAAATGGCGTCTTCAACCATGGTATTCTGTTCAAGAAAAAAAAAGATCATTAAATAGATACTTTTTTTTTATATTCTGCTTCTGACAACCAAAGACACAAGACATATTTTCTCTTATTCCGTGGATCTGGCCCTTTTTCCTACACTTGTTACCACAATAAAAATGACAAACAAAATCACTAAAACTGAAATTAAAAAGTTAGTTCACCCAAAAATGAAATTTCTGTCATTGATTACTCACCCTCATGTCATTCCACACCTGTAAGACCTTCGTTCATCTTGGGAACACAAATTAAGATTTTTGATGAAATCCGATGGCACAGTGAGGCCTCCATTGCCAGCAAGATCATTTCTTTTTTCAATGCCCAGAAAGCTACTAAAGACGTATTTAAAACAGTTCATGTGACTACAATGGTTCAATCTTAATGTTATGAAGCGACAAGAATACTTTTTGGGATACACGCTCCGAACCACTGATTCGAAACAAAAGATTCGTAAAGCTACAAAGCTTCATGAAACAGTGTTTTGAAATCGCCCATCACTAGATATTGTTAAATAAAGTCATTATTTTGTTATTTTTGGCGCACAAAAAGTATTCTCGTCGCTTCATAACATTAAGGTTGAACCACTGTAGTCACATGAACTGTTTTAAATATGTTTTTAGTAGCTTTCTGGGCATTTGAAAGTGTTAATTATCTTGCTGGCAATGAAGGCCTCACTGAGCCATCAGATTTTATCAAAAATGTCTTACATGTGTGAAACGACATGAGGGTGAGTAATTAATGTGTGCCCTGGGGATTCCCAAGGTAGTCGAAGAAAAACTGCATAAACAGAACAGACCGCAACGGGTGCAAGCTACAGCGACAATGGAGGCCTATATAGATATGAGATTGTGTGAAGATGTTAGAAAATAACATAATTTGTACAACTGTAGCATGAAAGAATACAAAGATATTTACATGGGTTGTAACTCGGGGCGAGAGATCACGTCGAACACCTGTGTATGCATACGAGTCAAATTAAGTATACTTTTTTACTTACGCTAGCGTATGCATAAAAAAACAATGACAGTGGAAAAAAACAATAACATAGCGTAAAAAAGTTTACTTTCTGCCTTAGTGTCACACTACTCATACTATTTAAACTTTAAAATGGCATATTAAGTATATGAGTATGCAGACTGGGACGCACCTTGGATATAGTATTTCATTCAGATGCACACATTCATACTATATAGAACATACTTTTAAACATTTGCAAATTAAGTTTCAAACCAAGAAACGCAGTGTGGTAGTTTGTGATCCTCAGTCGTTTAGTGTGTGATGCTTATTTTTCTCTTTAACTTATTTGCCTAGTGTTTGAAAATCTGTTCAGTTTTAAAAGTCATGTAACAATCAAACTTAAGTTACATTTAAATGTTTCAAATGAAGAAATGGATCGACTTCTTTCAGCTTGTTGTACACATTTTTATTTGGACATTTCTACTGTGTGACGGCTGAAGAAGCAGTAATGAGCGCTCAGCGCCTGACACTGTTTTCATGGTAACCGATATATTGTGAATGGAATTCTGCAAAACTACAGTGGAAACTTCAAATTATCATGCAATGCAATAAGATAGCTTCTCTTCCCTGCAAACGGCCCCAGCATGCAACGTGCCGTGATGTAGCTTCACATTCTCTATAGCGACAAGGGGCATGTTTCTGCTTTTCTGAGTTTGTTGTGATCGAAACAACTTTAAAGTCTGGCGCTGTGTCCATATATGCCTACTTCCATACTAGTATATGGAAAACAGTGTGTGAGCCGAGTAGTATGTCTGAATTCATAGTATTCATAAAACATTAGGTGAAAAGTACCCTGTTGACCTACGACCGAAGTGAGCATTCGATGGACACTTTACTATCCCTAGGTCACGGAAGAGGATTTGAGAATAGATGTGAAGCGACAATGACAACATGGCGGATATAGTATTTTATTAATATACACACATATTGAACATACTTTTTAAATGGTTGCAAAGTAAGTTTCAAACCAAATGTAGTACCTACAATACAGTATGTGATTTCGGGCGCAGCTTGGTAGTTTGTGATCCTAAGTCGTTTAATGTGTGATGCCTATTTTTCTCTTTGAAAATCTGTTCAGTTTTAAAAGTCATGTAGTTTATTCCAGCCTTTAAATAATACAAAATTAAAGGTGCTGAGCATTGTTTTGGCAATAGCAAAAGCAAAAGCAATACAGTCATAAAAAGACACCCATGACCTTTAGGTCCCATCATTGATGGGACTCCAGTACCATTTGTTAAGGTTTCTAAAAAACTGGTAGTTTTTCTTTGTCCGTATATAATGACAGGCATGGCATGCGTGCTCTTGGGGATAGTTAACAAGTTTTACTTCAAAGTGTTTTCGCCACTGAAAATACTTTTTATATTCTTCAACATTCTTGTCCAGTGACAGCAGGTGTTCAGCCAGTTTCTGAGGGCTGGAGAAATCCTTCACGTGGATGAACGCATCTCTTGGCACAAACCTTTCATATATGTATCTTGGAGCCCCAAGAGCCACTGGTACTGATCCGAGTGTGAGGGGATTGAACAGCTTTTCTGTCATGTAGTCGTAATGACGGTCTGTGTTCTCAAATGACAGATAGAACTTACATCTGGTTAATATTTCATTGTATTGTGCATTATTTAATTCTTTCCCAAAATGACGCCCAACAGCATGAATGTCAATGTGTTTTTTTAGCTCATTATAGTATTTCACCCTTTCATGATTCTCATTCCAGTTGCTCACAATCCAGCAAACTAACTTGTCCTTTTCGTCCAGAACTTGTGGAAATATCTTATCCTTGGTGTCTTCAGTTTTAAGCATAATTTGTTCACGAAGAACAATATCAGCATCCCGTCTGTAATTCAGTGTCACATTAAACAGGTTCTCCAGACCGTCAAGTCGTCTCGTGTTTTGTGGAGACTCAAAGTTCATCCATATCCATTTCTGGAAGAAAGGCCGTGGTTTTGTGGGTAAATTTGACAGGTCGCTTTTAATGTCTCTGTGATTTATCAGCACTGCATGAGCCTCGCTGTAGAGATCTCTGTCTACTGTTAAGTAACAGCCGTCTATATTAAATTTTGAACTGCATGAGTTTAGGTCGAATTTTTTTCCGAATGGCCAAAACCATATGAGCAGGACAGTGTTGTTTTCCCGAGGCTTGTCTTTGGATGCTGTAAACGTTATTGCTGTTAGTGATTCTTTATAATAATAGCCAGAGAATTTACTCGCAAAAAATATGTTCAATCCAACAGAGAAAATAAGAAGCAAACGTCTGGGTTGAAGTAAACGTTTGTCGTGACCTGTGGAGAAAGAGAAATAAGGATTATTAAAGACACTGTGGCATAGTCTCAAATACTCTTAAAGGGTAGGTAACACACACAGTTTCTACCAATCTCATGTTAATCTTGAGTACCTGTAGAGTAATATTGCATCCTTCATATCGCCGAAAAGTCTTTAGTTTTATCATATTTATAAAAGATAGATACGCTTTACCAAGTCTTTCCGAAAAAAGCCGAGCACCTGGAGGCGTGCCAGAGCTAAAGAGTCACGAGCGCGCGCAGCTTTATGTGCATAAACTATGGAAACACATGATATACTAAATAAATACCTTCATGTGCAACAAAAAACTCACATGACTTTGCCTCAACAGAAGATTTTATTTTATTTTATTTATCCTTTATTTTACCAGGAATAATCCCTTTGAGATATAAATATCTTCTAGGGAGTCCTGGCCAAAATGGCAGCACACAAAGTTGCACACAAAAATAATTCCAAAGACACACAAAATGAGAAAGTCCTGTCCAGCACTCATAACTACAATTCTTAATAGTAAAATATATAAATATTAAGTAAAACATGAAGATGATTCTTTCAAATAAGACTCCAAAAGGTTTCTAAGAATATTTAAAGATGGGAGCACTTCTAGGATCAAAATACTCTGCATTTCGATCTAGGCACGGTTAAAAGTAATTTAGAGGACAATCTAGTTTTATAATTACAAGAACAATATGATAAAAGACTACACATATGTGAAGGCAGTTTACCTAATAGAGCCTTAGCAATAAACAGCAGCATATGCATCTTTCTTCTCTGATACAAGGAGGGCCAGCCAACCAGTTCAAACAAGGTACAATGGTGGGTACGTGTAGGAGCGTTAGTCACAAATCGTATTGCAGCATGATATATACAATCTAGTTTTTTGCATATAGATAACATCACCATAATCCAGCACAGAGAGAAAACAACTTTGGATGAAAGATTTTCTAAAAGATTTTCAATATGAATATTAAAACCCAACCTTTCATCGAGCCATATGCCCAGGTATTTATAGCTATTTACTCTTTCTAAACAGTCCCCTTCCAAGGTTAAAATAGGTGGAACCACAATTTTAGTACGAGAGTGAGTAAAGAGCATATATTTTGTTTTTTTAGTATTTAAAACCAATTTTAAGTTTAACAATGAGGATTGCAATACCCGAAAGGAATCTTGTAATAGCTCTATGGCCTTTTTCATGAACTGTGCTGCCATATAAACAATTGTATCATCAGCGTATAAATGTAGTTTAGCTGTAGTTATCTAATGACATAGGTCTTTTATTTAAAAAATCTACAAAATTCCAACCTTTCATTGGAGAATAATAATTTTAAATGGGGGGAAAATCTCATTAACAAATAAATGTTTTTCTCTAATACACATTGCTCACAATTAATCATACCCTTTTATTCAATACTTTTTGCAACCTCCTTTTCCCAAGATAACAGCTCTGAGTCTTATAATCCCTGATGAGTTTGGAGAACACCTGACAAGAGATCAGAGACCATTCCTTCAAGTAGAATCTCTCCAGATCCTTCAGATTCCCAGTTCCATGTCGGTGCTTCTTCTCTTCAGTTCACTCCACTCATTTTCTTTAGGGTTCAGGTCAGGGCACTGGGACTTCCATGGCAGAAGCTTGTTTTTGTGCTCAGTGACCCATTTTTGTGTTGATTTTGATGTTTGTTTTGGATCATTGTCCTGATGGAAGATCCAACCATGGCCTATTACATGACTTCTAAAAGGGACAATCAGGTTTAGATTTTTTTATCTGTTGGTATTTGATAGAATTCATTATTCCATGTATCTGATCAAGATGTCCAGGACCTCCGGCAGAAAAATAGTGAAGTGACATGTGGCCAAGTATGGTGACCCATACTCGGAATTTGTAGGGTCACAACATTAAAATAGGGTCACAACATTAAAGATACAGCCGTATATTTCATTGTACACATGGGGTACTTTTTACCCCTGTGTGCACCAAACCCATCTTAAGTGTTTGCTGCTAAAAAAGCTAATTTTTTGTTTCATCTGACCATAGAACCCATCCTGTTTGAAGTTCCAGTAGTGTCAGTTACTTTTCAAATGTTCTTTGGTCAGATGAAAAAAAAAAAAAAAAAAAAAAGAAAAAGATTTTTGGCAGCAAACACTTGTGCACATTCTGTACCTATCTAGACAAAACAAGAAGTAGTCCTTGTACACACTGACAGTCTCACATGTAACCAGAAGTTGAAGACACAAACACATTTACGCACATACATTCCTTATTTGTTATTATATTTCTTGAAATGCCATACATGGTAAGGTTTGATTCTTAACTCATATGATTGGATTCTAAAGCCATCCTGGAGATTGTTGTTTGACCTATGTCTAAATATGACCCTTCTTCCTGAATAAATCTGAGAATGCTTTGTACCACACTTGATCTGTGTCTGCTTGGTCACTCTCCCGAGATCTTGCGTTGCTGCTGCCACACATCACAGGGGTTGAGGTAATGCTGGGCGGTATACCGGTTTCAATTTCGAGACCGATATGAATTTTTCAAAAACCGCCATACCGGTGCGTAGCTGAAACAACTGCTGTATCTATTCAATGGCCATGAAGCGCAATGTAGACCGCATAGAGAGTGGACTTCTATTAACTGCATGGAAACAACTTTATTACACAACAATAAATAACTCACAAAACTAACTCTCTTTAATACTGCAAATACTATGCGGAGCGTGATTTCACGGATGAAATCACAGAATCCAGTCACAAATAGAACTTACAAGCGGAATGTCACAGAATTTAGCCATTTTTGGATGAATAAATCAAAAGTCGGGCTGTACAATGAATCGGATATCGATACGGACTAGTGTCTGTGAATATTAAAGCTAAAAATGACTGCTATTGAAATCTGAAGTCAATGGTAATTCAAAGTGCTTTACATAAAGAAGAGTCAAATACATAATAAAAATGGAATGCATAAGAAATAGAAATAACAGTAAAAACAGATAATTTCGCTATCTGGATGGAAGAGCTAGGAAGTTTCAGGGAGTTTTTTGTTGTCCGTCAGAGCGGATCTAAACGGATCTAAATGGATCTAAACGGATCTAAATGGATCTTCCTCACACGTCAGGACCGCTGTCTACACTGAAAAAAGTGAAACTACTGTGTTGCTCATTTAAAGTGCATTTTTACATTGGACTAAGTGAAAATCATGGTTTCTGGTTTAAACCAGTTTTTTTTTCAGTTTGCCTTAAAAGCAAATAACGAAGCCCCTAGAACAAATTAAAAACAACAATTTGACTTAAGTAGTATTTTTACTTTAAACCAGATGTTTTCATGTCACGTGACCACATAACGTCACATCAACTGACCCATTGTTCGCACCAGCCAGCATTTTGCCATCCGCCATTATTGCTTCGAGTGTGAAGACGGTCCGTGGCCCAGGAAATCATTTTAGACAAGGTAAGCATTCGAAAATGTGTTATTTTAACGAAAATGCATGTCAACATTACAATTTAAAGTTATCTGTTTTCAGAGGTGACTGTGCAAGTTATGTAATTTCATAAATGTATATACAATTCATGCAGTTAGCTAACAATCTATTAATTTAAACGTATTAATTTAAGGCTGAAAACAACAAGCTCACTGAAGTAATGATTACATGTTAACAAATGATTAGGATATATAGAAAAATTTAGCATTGGTGCATGTTGATCCAAAAATTGTGTCATCTGAAGACCTCACAGGGGGTTGGGGTCATATCTTCACAAGTGTTGAGACATCTGAAGTCTTCATAAGATCTGAATGTGTCTTTACTTTTGATACATTTTAAGAAACGTTTTAGTTTTAATTAACTTATAGTGTGTGTGTGTGTGTTTAGACATTTATACATTTGTTTGGTTTGCCGCAAAACAATGCATGTTGTCTATTGTCTTTAAATAAAACTTTTATTTCTTTCTTTAATTTCTTTTAAAACAGTCTGATGACCATATATTTTTTTTTAATTATTATTATTATTAGTAGTAGTAATGTAGCTGAGTGGTTTCTCCACAAGAGTAAAACTTTTTGGATGTGTTTGTAGCAAACACATCATTTTCACATAGAAAATGTGAAAATTTACGTAGAAAATGAAAACATCATTACTTCAGTGAGCTTGTTGTTTTCAGCCTTAAATTAATACGTTTAAATTAATAGATTGTTAGCTAACTGCATGAATTGTATATACATTTATGAAATTACATAACTTGCACAGTCACCTCTGATAACAGATCACTTTAAATTGTAATGTTGACATGCATTTTCTGTAAAGCTGCTTGAAAACTATGCGTATTGTGAAAAAGCATAGATTGTCTACCTGACTGTCTTGACCCAAATATTTTGACTCAATTAACATATACTGTATTGAACAGCCATTACTGATCCTGGTGAGGTGTCAACATAACACAAACCACACCTGTGTGTCTTTTAAGAACCCCTCAATCAAAGAAAGCACAGTCACAGACATGACACCTTTTGCACCATCAGACTGGAAGGAGCCAGCAGACAAGGAAGGAATAATCCATAAAACATCATTGCTGGGTGAGAGATGTGATACCCTATCAAAAGTCAAAAGTCTGCCCTTTTTTTATCTGTTTTTAACACGTACAGACAACAGCTTGGGAAGTCATACAGCCACTGGTATAGGAAGCCACATAGCCACGTCACAATGTAACACCATGGTTTCCTGTAGCTCAGTGGTTAGAGCGTGGCACTAGCAATGGCAAGGTCATGGGTTCGTTCCCAGGGATTGCACATACTCCGATACAAATGTATAGTATAATGCAATGTAAGTCGCTTTGGATAAAAGCGTCTGCCAAATGCATAAATGTAAATGATATATTACCTGACATATGTCCTGACATCTGACATCTGACAACTGTCAGTCTGAGAATTATGAGGGTGCAATAAATCATTCAAAGGGACACTAGGTATATGTTAACAGTACTTCCATGGATTTGGCATGACCAAAGGAATCCATAGACACTAAAATCAACAAACTGTTCAAAAGTTATTAGCCAAAATAGCAATTTTCCAGATCTCATTAACTGTAGGTGGCGCTGTTCCCAAATGTGGTATGTTACCTCAGATCATGGTTCCGATGAAGCGCACCAATTTTGGTTTCGATTGCTCAAAGTTTGGCCGAGATACAGCCTCTAAACAAATTTTAGGTCAACCTCGTTAATTTTATGATATCATAACTTTTTTTTTACCAATAGAAAAAAAAATTCTGTTCAGTGATTTCTGTGTGGCTCAGTCCAACAATCATCTGATCAAAGTTTGGACAAAATTGGACAAATTTTGAAGGAGGTGTAGCAAAAAACTGTATACTGTACTTTTCAAAATGGCCGCTACTGTAATGGGCAGAGACTTAATGTAAGATGTTGCTTGGAATCAGAATGAAGAGATGAACCAATTTTTTTCTAGAGCAAATGGTTCAAAAGTTATAACCTTTAGAATGGTGAAATTTTGAACTGGTGGTGGTGCTATAGAGTTGGTCATAGAGACTCCAAATTTGGTTCAATGACTTTTCATGCCCATCTCTACAATTGTGCCAAATTTGATCATTTTCTCACGTTCCGTTGATAGGGCTGCCATAGACTCCCAGTGGGGAAACATAATAATAATAAAACTAACGATTACACTAGGGGCTATAGCACCTTCGGTGCTTGGCCCCTAATAATAATAACACCATTTTATCGCGCTCTGACAACGACAGTGATGTCTCGCGCATATACTTCAATGAGTGCTAGACATCACTGCCGCTGTCAGAGCGCGATCAGACCTCACTAAGCGAATGCTGAATGCAGTTGGACATAGTGGTGTATTAGAGGTAAAAAATTATATAAATACTGTTCGGTTTCTTGCACAAACCGATCGTTTCGTGTCTTAGGACATCAATGTGTCGTCACAAGCCGTAGGGTTTAATTTGGATTTGTCTAAGCAAGTTTTATTTACTCTTATAGTAGAAGTTCCCATTCACTCTTATTATTTGACTGACAGACGGCAGCGGTTGGAGTTAAAAATCATCATTTGCGTTCTACCGAAGAAACAAAGTCATTTTTGGGTGAACTATCCCTTTAACTTCTGCTTTAAAAAGCACTATTTTTAGTTTTAGATTGCAATGTTACAATTTTAGAATGTAATGTGATTTTACTTTTTTTTTGCACATAAAGTATATAGCATAGACTACATGGTTACATTTACTATATTTGTTTTCTTAGCCTTTAATATGATTGTTTACAATACATTGTTTGTAAGACAACATTGGGCAGGATGTAAAATAACATTTAAAAAAAATAAAAAAATAAATACAGAAAAAAATAAAATTTTAGAAAATACAGAGATATACAGTATACCGTATAACGCCATTCAGCCAAAAAATACAGAGATACCTTTTTTTGGCCATATTGCCCAGCCCTACAGGAAACCAAATGGGAAACAACATTACATTGACGAGAAGAGATGAAGGCCCCGTCCACATGGAGACCAGTTTAGCTGTATACGCAAACATTTTGTATCGTATAGGCGTTTCGTCCAGACGGATCCGGCATTAAATCCAATTAAATCCTCCCCAAAAATGTCTGAGTTCCTCAAAATAAGAGCCAGAGGCCATGTTGAGCTCACACACAGCAACAGGGTTGTGGGTGGGGCTATCCTCTTGAGGATATCCTCTTGACATCCTAAACATGCTCAAAAACTCATGAAACTTTGCACACGCGTCAGAAGTGGTGAAAATTTACGTCTGATATGAGTTTCAGAATTAGGTGTGGCAAAATGGCTCGATAGCGCCACCTACAAAATTTCAATTAAGCACCCTTCGCGTTACGTTTCACGTACAGGTATGAAATTCTGTGAAGTTTTCAGTGAAGGGTGTGTCCGTGGCGGCCTGACAAATTTCAATGTTTCGCCATGAAACAGGAAGTTGTTGTAACTCGGGCATACAATGTTCGATCTGCCCCAAACTTCACATTTTTTATTAGAGTCCTGGACTGAACACATCCACATGCCAATATTCAGTTACAGTCATAGCACCTCCGGTGGGCAACAGGAAATGTTTTACACTGTGATTAACTCCACATTGAAATTTAACCAGAACAACTTCATATTTGGTCAGTCTAATCTTAAGGCCTAAGCGACGTTAAATTGTAAAGATCTTGAGTTTTCGCTGAACAACATGTCCATGTGGCGGCCTGACAAAGTCTGATGAAACAGGAAGCTGTTTTAAGTCAGGCATACAATGTCCAACCTGCCCTAAACTTCACAGGTTTGATAAGTGCCCTGGCCTGAAGACATCTACACACCAAAATTTAGTTATAGTCATATCGCCACCAGCTGGTAGCAGGTAGTGTGGCAAATACAAATGACTGACATTGTCCTCCTATATTTATATACTTAACCCTCTGGAGTCTGAGGCTGATTTGGGGCCTGGAGAAGTTGACATGCCTGACATTTGTGCTTTTTTCAGTTGTTCATAAACATATTAATGGAAAAAGTGTCATTACACTGTATTCAGCATAAACTAGGCTACAATAATATGTGAGGAACATGTATGTACATGTTTGTGTTTTTGAAGGAATAACGTTTATGCGTGGTTATTGAAAAAACAAAAAACTTAAGTCACTGAAATAAGGCCAAAAATATATATTAAATCTGTGTTCACAAGACTTCTGGTTTTGGAGGTTGTAGGCTAGAGTTTTTGCTTCAAAATTTTGTAAAAATTATAATGCCTACTTGTTCATATAAAACAATATATTGATTTAGTTTTTGTAAGACACTTTTTGTCAAGAAACACAGTATGCGTGGAGGCGTGAATCATCATGAATA
>RJVU01049134.1:0-18649 GCA_003731715.1 Anabarilius grahami
ATTTGTACAGTGTCCCAACTTTTTTGGAATCGGGTTTGTATATATATATTACATGATCGTACATTCTGCCATGAAAACAGTATAAAACCATATCATAATTAGAGCATGATTAACTTGCATCAAACAACTCTGTTAGTATTATTATTGTTATATTTAATTTATTGCAACACATTAGTATGGAAATTATATTATCAGAAAACTACACGTTTAACATTGCCAGGCTTTTATTTGCTTAATGGAATGACTGAGCGGTACATCTATATTCTTTGGCTGCACTGGCTGGTTTATGGCTGCTGTAAATATATTTATTTATTTTTTTAAAGATTCAAGAGGCTTCATTTCATCATCCACAGAAGAAAGTACAGTACGGGAGACAGGAGTAAGTTTGGATAGTTCTTGCCTGAGGAGTGGAGCTGCATATGGGAAGAGCTGGAAAAGCAGCGGGACTGTTTTTGCGGCCTGTGGATTAGCGTGCTGTAAATGTTTATGTTCAGGACATCAGGTCAGAGGAGAAACTTCTGAGTCTTGCTTTTATGATGTTGAAGTGTTTGTTGGCATGCTGGAATTGTTGTTAGAACTAAAGAAGATCACAGAGTTTAGCTTTGATGATCTGCGAGAGAAATTAATTCCAGAGCTGGAGAGGACTTGACGTAGACTGTTGGCGGACCATTTGAAATGGGTAGAATCAGTGTATTAGTGGCGGTAGAATGAAGAGATGAAGTCTGTGAAGAAGACTGATGAGGCACAGTTAAACGGGCGATCTTGAGGGTGGAGGAGAGAGTGGTCATCCGGAGCGTGGTCTGTATGAGCGCTCAGAAAGAGCATCCGTGTCTGGATCTGTGAGATCAGATCTTACGCGAGATCTGACTGTTGGTATCTCTGGGAAAGTTCGTCGTCTGAAGGGAGATGGTGGAATTTCCGTGGTGTCGGACATTGTTCAGTACGGCACTACCGGATGCTGAAACAGCTGAGACTGAACAGAGGTAAGCAGCTGCATATATATTCTGGCTGTTCATTGGAAGATTAGATGGGCTCGCTCCTCCCTTAAATTACGTTTAGGAACTTCACTAAGTTGGCTAAATGGTTATGTTTTGTCCAGTTTAATTGTGTTTATTGCTATGTCCTACTTTGTTGTGCTGTAGCCTAAAGTTAATACACTTAAAAGTCCAGTTATAAACAACAAGGATAAAAGATTTGTCTGTCTTTAGAGAAGCAGCATGGAGAGCTGCTTTTTAAACGTGCCGCGGCACAGCTAGTTTAAACACAAGCATTAACTAGAGTGGCCGCGATCAGCTGTACCTCACCTGTACCTCACCTGAGACTTCAATACCTCCTCTCATTAATATTATTACAGCATTTAGCTTGTTTTCTGGATACAAAATTAACTTTACTAAGTCTGAAGCCATGCCTCTTGGCAGCCTTACTGATATGACAAATACCATATCTTCTTTTCCTTTCAAATGGTCTCCAACAGGTTTTAGGTACCTGGGAATTTTTGTGACCCCTACTTTAATCAAATATACAAAATGAACATTACACCCCATCTGAGAAAATAAAGCAGGACCTTGATCATTGGAATTCAATTCCTGTCTCATGGTTGGGCTGAATTTCATTAGTTGAGATGTATTAAAGGGTTAGTTCACCCAAAAATGAAAATTCTGTCATTAATTACTCACTCTCATGTCGTTCCACACCCGTAAGACCTTCATTCATCTTCAGAACACAAATTAAGATATTTTTGATGAAATCCGATGGCTCAGTGAGGCCTGAGCAATGACATTTCCTCTCTCAAGATCCATTAATGTACTAAAAACATATTTAAATCAGTTCATGTGAGTACAGTGGTTCAATATTAATATTATAAAGCCACGAGAATATTTTTGATGAGCAAAAAAAAAACTAAATAACGACTTGTTTCCGCCTCCACCCTAGGTCGCTCCAACTCATCCTCAGACCTCCGGATCCCCTCGTCGATCTCGGGAGGTCGTCTCTGCGGCTCCGTCGCGGCCGCCAAGATCCTTGCCATCTCTCCACCACCCCAGCTCATCGGCTGCGTGGTGGGATCCATCCTTGCCGTCTTTGTCTACGGTCATCCCCATGGTGGCCCTCATCAGTGTTTCACCATGGCTCTTCCCTCCACACACGTGATTTCAGCAGTTTGGCGGTTTGATACGTGATCTGAACCGCTGATTAGACACAAAAGATTCGTAAAGTTCCGAAGCAGTGTTTTGAAATTGCCCATCACTAGATATTGTTAAAAAAATCGTTATTTTGTTTTTTTAGCGCACAAAAAATATTCTCGTCGCTTTATAATATTAAGGTTTAACCGCTGTACTCACATGAACTGATTTAAATATGTTTTTAGTACCTTTATGGATCTTGAGAAGTTTGATGGCTTAGCTCTCAATAGAGGCCTCACTGAGCCATCGGATTTCATCAACAATATCTTAATTTGTGTTCTGAAGATGAATGTAGGTCTTACGGGTGTGGAACGACATGAGGGTGAGTAATTAATGACAGAAATGTCATTTTACTAACCCTTTAAGTGATCGAACGGGCACGGACACAGAGAATTTGGAGATTGTGGGAAGGGGAGTTGTTACAGTAGTTCCAATTTATGAGGATAATTGGGACAAAGTTTGGATAAATGCAAAAACATTATCAGTCTGTAATCGTATGACAGTAATTAAATTACATATATTTCCTAATCGTAGACATGCTTTTAACAATTACTTCCCCCTTTTTGTCTCAAATGCAATCCAATGTAATTGGCACTCTCACACAATGTTTCTGGTCATGTCATCTAATACAAAATTATTGGAATAACATATTTCAATACAAAAGATTCTAAGCATAAACCTGAATTTGGAATTCTTGTCACTGTAACTGGGCTTGCTTAGTGATAATTTAACTTCTGTGGCTAATAGAAGACTTTTCAATATCATGACTTTTGCAGCAGAAAAAAACATTCTTTTGCAGTGGATTGGTAAAATCCAAACAAAAATCCAATGGTATCAGTTCTGTTAACACTTTATGCCATCTTTTCACAGGGGGATTTGTCACAGATGACCACTTTGTATATCCATAACGTGAGCTAATATGTTGTAATGCAAGATTGTATTCTTTGAGCTTTTTTTTTTATTTCTTCTCCTGTATTTTTGTATTATTATTATTATTGTATATATTGTTAATCTGTTCTCTTAATGATTTTTTTGTTCTAATCTGANGTCCCTTTTGAAGTTCCAGTCATGTCTGACAACTGAGTATGCTGGAGATTGTTTCTGGATGAGAGCAGAGGATTTTTCTTGAAACCCTCCCGAACAACTTGTGGGGATGTAGGTTCTGTTTGATAATTTTTTTTTAGGCTTTCTGAGACTCAAGACTCAACTAATCTCTGCAATTCTCCAGCTGTGATCCTTGGAGAGTCTTTGTCCACTCAAACTTTCCTCCTCACTGCACATTAGGACGATTTAGACACACGTCCTCTTCCAGGCAGATTTGTAACATCTTTAGTTGATTGGAACTTCTTAGGGTGCTTTCACATCAGCACTTTTGGTGCGCACCCGGGTTCGATTGACGTCAGAGTTCGGTACGTTTGGATGATGTGAACACTGTCTTCTGAACTCGGGTGCGCACCCGCGAACCGTACCCCAGTCCGCTTAAAAAGGGTGGTCTGGGGTGCGGTTCAAGTGAACTCCGGTACGGTTCGCTTCTGATATGAATGCAAACGTACCAAATTGCGGAAGTGAACCGCTATTAATGCCGTATTATTTGATAAAAATGTGTGTTTTTGTATGTTTCACTCACTTTCCCGACGTGCGTGACTGACGTGCTGCAAACAGAGAGCTGTAGCGTAGCTTTTCTCATTTCTGCTCGCCTTCAGCATTCTACATTTGCGGCAGATATATGCAAGAGCCGTTATACAAAACCAACGGTTCAAAAACAAAAATATAAAAATGAGGAGAGCAACGTTATGCATTTTGCCGCCTTCTCCTGCGCCATCGTTACTAAGCAACGTAGTAAACAGCTGCTGGTTTGATGACGTAAACGAACCGCGGGTCGGACCCAAATAATATAATGTGAACACAGTCCAGTGGGGGCAGGGGGAGGGGGGAGCAATCGAACTCGGGTTCGGTCCAGGCAATCGAACCAAGTGTGAAAGCACCCTTAATTATTGCCCTGATGGTGGAAATGGGGATTTTCAATGCATTAGCTTTTTTCTTATAGCCATTTTCTATTCTGTGAAGCTCAACAATCTTTTGCTGCACATCAGAACTATATTCTTTGGTTTTTCTCATTGTGATGAATGATTAAGGGGGTTTGGCCTTTGTGTTTCCTCGTGTTTATACTCCTGTGGAACAGGAAGTCATGACTGGACAATTTCATGTTCATGATCACCCTGGTGTGCTAAAAAAATGTAAATATGAATGGGAATATACTTCAGAGATCTTTTACTCATAAAAAAATCTAGGGGTGCCAATAATTGTGGCCAACGTGTTTTCACATTTATTTCATAATGTGACCTTCAATTCTTTTCCTTCAATGAAAGGTTACATTTTTGCTAATTTTATGAATTAAAGATCAAAAGTATAAACAATGCAGATTTATTTTTACAGTCATCTTTGATCATATTTGTCAAGGGTGACAATAATTCTGACCGCAACTGTATGTTTGTACCCAGAGCTCCTGAAAAACCACAACAAATTCCTTGTGTTTATGCACACTTGGCGAAAAAAGCTCATTCTGATTCTGATTCTAAACTGTAAATTTCCACATGGGTGAGAGGACTCTCCTGATAGTAATAGAATCAGACTTCACCACCATTCTGATTAACACTCGTGCCACTGGCCTTGCCCTGTTCTTACAGCCCTCGTCCTGCTTTCCACAATATTATTTTTTAATAATAATAATATTATCTTTTTTTGCAGTACACTCTAAAAAATGCTGGGTTAAAAACAACCCAAGTTGGGTTGAAAATGGACAAACCCAGCGGTTGGGTTAAATGTTTGCCCAACCTGCTGGGTAGTTTTATTTAACCCAAAAATTGTTTAAAAATTACTGTATTTCTTGCTTAAAATTAACCCATAATATGTTGGAAATTAATATTTATTAATATGTTTAATAAACAAACATTTGAATAATACTTAAACAATAAACATTTATTAAATTGCTTATTAATAAATGCTCATATTTTGATTATTATTGTTGCCTCTAGTAATTATGAGTCTGATTTTTAATTTCCAACCTATTTTGGGTTCATTTTATCAGCCGTACAGTAATTTTTAAACAATATTTGGGTTAAATAAAACTACCCAGCACGTTGGACAAACATTTAACCCAACCGCTGGGTCAAAACAACCCAATCGCTGGGTTTGTCCATTTTCAACCCAACTTGGGTTGTTTTTAACCCAGCATTTTTTAGAGTGTATGAAAAGCAGCAGTTTGGATGTTTTGTGTTCCGCAAAAGAAAAAGTCATATGATTTAGAACAATATGACAGTGAATAAACGACAGTATTTTCATTTTTGGGTGAACTAACACTTTAACTGATACAAAACAGAATATTTTGTAATGATAATACTATTCAATTACCTTTTAAGAGATCTATAAGTTGACACAGCTTAATATCAATGCCAGTGATTTAATTTACTTACTTTTAGGATGATCAGAATCTGGATTTCTATGTGCCGCTGCTAGTGAAAAAAATCACAGACACACACAAACAAAGAGGGAGAGATAAAACAGATGGTTTAGACATTTTACAATAATTACAACAACTTTTTTCAGATAGCAAGCAATCATTGAAGCAATATTAAATCATTGTAGATTTATCAACACTATCCTATCCTATCTTCCTAGTGTTATTCCCGCTCATTTGCAGGATTCGCTTCACACGCACATTTTGATTCGGCACAGGTTTTATGCCAGATGCCCTTCCTGACACAACCCAGCACAGAGAATGCTGGGACATGTTCACACTCGCACAATGGTTTGGCATGTCCAATCCACCTAACTTGCAAGTCTTTAGACCAGAGCTAGATGCATCAACACTAATTGCATTCAATTATTGTTACAAAGTGATGTCAGTTCAATTTCACTGTCTTCACCGATGTGTGCTGATGTCTTTCATTAATTATTTATTAGGCTTAAATGAAAATATTCTCACATTGAGACCACAGGTAAAACCATACATGGCTACTCACTACCACTGTCAAATTATATTATATTATGATGTTATATAGGACTATAAAAAAACACCTAAACACAGGTACAAACTATACACACCTTCACAAAAACATGAATTATATATTCCCCTACCCACCTAATAAATATAATGCAATATAATTGGCTATAACATAGTTTTCAATATAAATATTCCACATTTACACAAACCATAGTAATTTACTACAGTTCATTCATGGTAAATGTTTGTAAGGGTGGTGATTTTGGGATTTAAAAGTCTTCTATCTTCATTCATGGCACATTTCTCCTGTTGTCCTCATCAGTCTGGTTGGAAATGTTGAGGCTGTTTCATCTGATTTAAAACTAGTTTAATCATCGAGTGATTTGCAGTTTGTAAACGAGAGGTGTGTGTCGAATTGAAACGCTACACTGTAACAAATTTCTGTAGTTTTAACAGCATTATTACTGTAAAATGAACAAATCCTTACTGTAGAACCTGTAAACAGCATGTTGTTGTAAATCTGCAAAGCATCATGGTTAAATTTTAATGGTGGGTAAATTCTACAGTAGATTTATTTTTTGCTGTGAATTACAATAAAGAAATTTTGAGCAGGACTTTTTTCAGCAGCAGAAACTGAGGAGATTCCACAATTTCTTTAGGATTTGACTTCAACAAGGTAACTTTGCTCATATTTTGCAATGTTAGGTTAATTGACCAAGGCGTCCTCATGTAAATTCACTTGTGTTTAGGAGAGCGCCAGGAGAGAGATGCAGAGAGCGGCACTAGTAAGCCATATCATTACAAACATAACTGTTTGCTCATGTAAATTTTATAGAGATTTTTTTTTTTTATCTGTCAATATGTGATAACGTCATCAGTTTGGTGGAGTAACATTGCTGGATAAAAGTAAAGTGGAACTCTGTGCATATGCACATGCATGTGTGTTAGCAAAGTGCGCTAGCCATTTCTTCTTGTTTTTCTAGCTATGGCATGATGAATCAAATACCGAAGCGGGCTGAAGTAAAATGCAGCAACAGGTAAGGATTTTAAACAGCACAACATTTTTCAAAGGGTCATGTTTTTCAGAGCTTCTTTGCCAGGAAAAATACAGCAGCGACATAGAATAGATGCTAGCTTTTTAAGAGAATTCCTGCCTTGTGGAAGCATAATATGCTATTGTATTGTCATTGTGTTTGTATTTAATCATCACGGGACCCTTCATTCACTGTTTAACCCCTTACTTTTAGGCTGCATCAAAGAAACCATGACAGTCATTTCAGGTAAGTAATAACTATGCATACAATATGTCGAGTCGTGCTTTATAGAGAAGAGAAATGAGCATTATAATATGGTGACTGGTTCAATGCATTTTGTTCGGGAACTTGATCAATATGACACTTCATTGATACATAATGGATATGACAAACTACGTACATCGTTGTGTTGTGGCCAATCGATGTGTTGTCATGACCTCAAGTTCATATGTTCTCAAGGCCACAAGTTTAGTGTTAAATAATCTACATCAGAATCAGAATCAGAAAGAGCTTTATTGCCAGGTATGTTGTTTACACATACTAGGAATTTGTTTTAGTGTCAGAAGCTCCACAGTGCAACAGAGTGACAGCGACAAGACAAGACACATAATAAAAGGAATAAAATAATAATATACGAATTTACAAGATAGACAATGCAAAAAAAGCAAAAAACAATATATAATATAGACAATTGTATGTGCAGTTATGTGTGCAAATTTGAAGTATAAGTAAGTGTTTTAAGTAAATAATGTGTAATAGTGTTGTGTGTTCCATGTTTGTCAAGTGTTCATGAGATGGATTGCCTGAGGGAAGAAACTGTTCCTGTGTCTGGTCGTTCTGGTGCTCAGGGCTCTGTAGCGTCGACCAGATGGCAACAGTTCAAAGAGGGAGTGTGCTGGATGTGAGGGGTCCAGAGTGATCTTCTTTGCCCTTTTTCTCACTCTGGATAAGTACAGTTCTTGGAGAGTGGGGAGGGTTGTGCCAATGATTCGCTCAGCAGACCGGACTACCCTCTGTAGTCTTCTGAGGTCAGATTTGGTAGCTGAGCTGAACCAGACGGTAATTGAAGTGCAGAGGATGGATTCAATGATGGCAGAGTAGAACTGTTTCAGCAGCTCCTGTGGCAGGTTGAACTTCCTCAGCTGGCGAAGGAAGTACAACCTCTGCTGGGCCTTTTTCACAGTGGAGTCAATGTGAATGTCCCACTTCAGGTCCTGTGAGATGGTGGTGCCCAGGAACCTGAATGACTCCACTGCAGTCACAGTGCTGTTTATGATGGTGAGTGGGGGGAGAGCAGGGGGGTTTCTCCTGAAGTCCACGATCGTCTCCACTGTCTTGAGCGTGTTGAGCTCCAGGTTGTTAAGACTGCACCAGACAGCCAGCTGTTCAACCTCCAGTCTGTAAGCAGACTCGTCTCCGTCCCGGATGAGGCCGATGACTGTGGTGTCGTCCGCAAACTTCAGGAGCTTGACAGAGGGGTCTTTAGAGGTGCAGTCGTTGGTGTAGAGGGAGAAGAGCAGTGGGGAGAGGACACAGCCCTGAGGGGCGCCGGTGCTGATGGTGCGGGTGCTGGATGAGAATTTTCCCAGCCTCACTAGCTGCTGCCTGTCTGTCAGGAAGCTGGTGATCCACTGACAGACAGAGGTGGGCACGGAGAGCTGAGTTAGTTTGGGCTGGAGGAGTGATGGGATGATGGTGTTAAAAGCAGAGCTGAAGTCCACAAACAGGATCCTCACATAAGTCCCTGGTCTGTCCAGATGCTGGAGAACATAATGCAGTCCCATATTGACTGCATCATCCACAGACCTGTTTGCTCGGTAAGCAAACTGCAGGGGGTCCAGTAAGGGTCCAGTGATGTCCTTCAGATAAGCCAGAACCAGTCTTTCAAATGACTTCATGGCCACAGACGTTAGAGCCACAGGTCTGTAGTCATTAAGACCAGTAATTTTGGGTTTCTTTGGGACGGGGATGATGGTGGAGCGTTTGAAGCATGAGGGGACTTCGCACAGCTCCAGTGACCTGTTGAAGATCTTTGTGAAGATGGGGGCCAGCTGGTCAGCGCAGGTTTTCAGACAGGCTGGTGAAACGCTGTCTGGGCCTGGTGCCTTTCTTCTCTTGTTCTTTCTGAAGACCTGGCGCACATCATCTTCACTGAACTGAATTGTAGGTGTGGGGGAGAGGGGGGTTGTTGGAGGTGTGAATGGTGATGATGATGATGATGATGATGATGATGATGATGATGATGATGATGATGATGATGATGATGATGATGATGATGATGATGATGATGATGATGATGATGATGATGATGATGATGATGATGATGATGATGATGATGATGATGATGATGATGATGATGATGATGATGATGATGATGATGATGATGATGATGATGATGATGATGATGATGATGATGATGATGATGATGATGATGATGATGATGATGATGATGATGATGATGATGATGATGATGATGATGATGATGATGATGATGATGATGATGATGATGATGATGATGATGATGATGATGATGATGATGATGATGATGATGATGATGATGATGATGATGATGATGATGATGATGATGATGATGATGATGATGATGATGATGATGATGATGATGATGATGATGATGATGATGATGATGATGATGATGATGATGATGATGATGATGATGATGATGATGATGATGATGATGATGATGATGATGATGATGATGATGATGATGATGGTGATGATGATTTCTCAAACCTGCAATAAAACTCGTTCAGATCGTCTGCCAGGTGTTGATTTGCCACAGAGCTGGGGGATGGTGTCTTGTAATTGGTGATGTCTTTTAGACCTTTCCACACTGAAGCTGTGTCATTAGAAGAGAACTGATTCCGAAGTTTATCAGAATAATTCCTCTTTGCCACTCTAATCTCCTTTTCCAGTGTGTATTTGGCCTGTTTGTACAAGACTCTGTCCCCTTTTCTGCGAGCATCTTCTTTGGCCTGACGGAGCTGGCTGAGTTTTGCAGTGAACCAGGGTTTGTCATTGTTGTAAGTGAAATGAGTCTTTGTAGGAATGCACAAATCCTCACAGAAACTGATATATGATGTGACAGTCTCTGTGAGCTCGTCCAGATCGCTGGCAGCAGCTACATGACTATATAGCGACATGCATTTAATTTGTTTCTATAGTAACTCATTAGTTCATTTGATTTCAGCTGTGTTTGATTAATTAGTCTCGTTTGTATTAACTAGTTAAGTTGTGCCTTGTCTCCATTCTCTGTTTGGTGTTACGATTACGTTAAGGTGTGTCACTCTGCCTGTTTAGTGGATTGGCTTGTCTTTGAGGGATTTGTTAAACTTGGTATTGGATTTATATTCAATGCTGCAATAGTTTTTTTCTGTCTGCCGGCACACACACCCATTGTGTGACAATAATATAGTATAATTGTTACAATGCGTGGTTAGGAAAGTCACAAAGACGAGGAAACATTCAAGGACAGACTTTAATGATGAATGCTTGGAAAACAAGAATAAAAGAAATGCTATCTGTCACAAGAACCGATGAAGACTAAGGGAAAACTGAGGGCTTATAAGCATGAACAAACAAAGTGTTTGCCGCAAACACGAGACACAACCACATATAGAACCATACCAGACAAAGATGAACTGAAAACACAAGAATTAAATACACTGACAAATGAGGTGGGTAATAGAACACAGATGATAAAAGTGATCAGTAACTATGGTGACAAACTAGTGGCGGGAAATGTTGCGAAACAGGAACCCAAAGAGGGTGAAATGGTGACAATTAATAATCTCCCTTTATGACTATCCCATGTTGCTAAAGTCATACAGGTTCGTTTACGCATTAAGATGATGTTTCCTCAACACAGGATATGGCCATGAAATTTTGGGATCGTCAGCTCAGCTCCCTAACTCGTGAGCTTGTGAATCAGTATATGGTGTACATGAATCCGGGCACTTGTAAGAACAGTAAAAGACACTGGCTCACACATTGGGACTCAGATGTCTCTATTTCTGGCGACAACACAATGTCATTATTTTATAACTCAACTACTGGTATTCATGAACAGCAGCATTTTCTTGTTACATAAACGTGCATCAATTCAGGGATAAAAATGTTAGTTAGATTATATTAATTACCTGTCTCGTGTTGGCACATAGTGTCATAGTGTCAGCCCAGATCCGGCCCACATCTGATCTACGTGTAATTCACATGTGCCAGATGTGGGCCGGATCAGGGCCACACTATGTTGCTGTCTGGGTACATAAAAGATTCATAAATAGGCTACTACCACAAATCAACAAATAAAAGTGGAAAGGAATCTCAGATTAATAGGGGAAGCCTCACATATATCCTCTGCAAAAGACCGTCAGCAACAGAAAAAAAACTGATACAATTCCACAAATCTTGCAGAAAAAAACTAGGAGTGATGGATCTCTAATATTAATTTGTTGAAGGGAATCAGTTATTTTGAGAAAGTAAAAGAGTAAAGCAGTAGTCCCAGACAGCAGATTTGATGTGTATTAAAAAGTTAAAAATGTGTAGTATAATTCAGTCATTCAATAACTATAACATGTAAACCAACGCCTACTGTTGGCTAATATTTCATAAATACTTTGTAATTCATGGAGGAAACTGCAAATATTTGTGTCTAAATTTGATTCTTAAGAGAACTTGACGCCATTTCAACACCAACACCTTCACCTTCAAAACCAACATCAAAACCGAAAGAAAAATGCTTGAAGTCAAGAGCCAATCTTTGCAACGCCTGCAGAGGTTTGAAGAAAGTGATTCTGTATTTATTTAAGTAAATTAGGTGTAATTTGTAGCAGCTTTTGACCATAAAAGTGGGACAGATTATAAGAACAAAATGATTAATGAAACTAATAAAAACTAAAAAAATAAAATTTATAGCAAAATTTGAAAACGGTAATTAAACAAAAATGTTTTTGTTTTTTTTTTACTTTAAAAACCTTTGTCTAGATAACAGACTTGATGCACATTTAAAAGTTTTATTTAAAAAAGTAGGTTATGTGGGACGTATCCTTTTACGTCGGTTTTTGTTTCCTGATGTTCATGACAATTTAAAACAAATGTAAGAAAGCAGTGAAATAATAAACTAAACGAAGTAAACCACTGTCTAGCTGATGTTGGTTAATATATTCATAAATATTGCATACATCATTGAGGAAACTGTGATGCAAATATTTGTGTCTGTCGATTCTTACCCGAACTCGACGCCATTTCATCACACCAACACCTTAAAGTCAAAACCGAAAGAAAAGAGCTGAAAGAAAAGAGCTTATCTGTGACGCGCACACAGCGCGGATCAGCTCAAACGTCAGTCAAATCCGGAAAAAAAGAGAAAAAAAGGAAGAAAAAAATGATTTTCCAAGTGGTGATTTTCTCTGATCGATCGTCACATTACAATTATTCAAATTCTCAGAGTTAAGTGTGAAGATATGATACACAACTACTGCTTTTAAATGAGCATTTGGCTATTTAAATTAGTTCTTCTTTGGCAAAATTTCCATTATAGCAAACTTAAATCGAAATGTCATTGTTCATGTCACTGCAACTTAGTTTCTTTCAGCCCAAGCAAGTGATGGATACAGGGTTTATTATTGTCATATACATACAGCGCTTCACAGCCCTTACACACCCAACACTTTGGACATGTGCTATTTCAACACGTTCTCACTCCCAACTCGTCACATATTGACGCTTGGTCAGGACCTTTTGGCGTCATTTTCAACCCTGCGTCCCAATGTCCACACTATCCATTAGTGATGTTAGGTTCTGTGCCGAGGCTTCGGAGAAGTGTCGAGAAATCCCGGAAGCTTTCAGTGAAGCGCGTATCGAGACTTCAATTCACATCTGAGGCATCAGTGGCGTCATTGATGACGTTCGAAGCCTCGCTTCTGCCTGACTGGTTCAGGATGATGTTCAAATCTTGGCGCGACATTTTGACAGAAATATAAACCCTTGTGGTTTTAGAATAATAATATCGCCCCTCCTGCCTGTTATGACCAAAGAATTTATTTACACACATTTGATAGCCCCATTTATTTGAAGCCAATATGTTTATTATACAGTTATGTTATAGAATCATTATGTACAACCAAAAAATACACATTACATTCAAATAAATATATTAGTCTATGTGTAAATTGATTTTTTCTTCACCGTTATTTCTAAACCTTAAAGAGTTAGTTCACCAAAAAATAGTTCACCCGTTATACCTTCGTTCATCTTCGGAACACAAATTAAGATATTTTTGATGAAATCCGATGGCTCAGTGAGGCCTGAGCAATGACATTTCCTCTCTCAAGATCCATTAATGCACTAAAAACATATTTAAATCAGTTCATGTGAGTACAGTGGTTCAATATTAATATTATAAAGCCACGAGAATATTTTTGGTGCGCCAAAAAAACAAAATAACGACTTATTTAGTGATGGCCGATTTCAAAACACTGCTTCATGAAGCTTCGGAGCGTTATGAATCAGCGTGTCGAATCATGATTCGGATCGCGTGTCAAACTGCTGAAATCACATGACTTTGGCGCTCCGAACCGCTGATTCGACACACTGATTCATAACGCTCCGAAGCTTCCTGAAGCAGTGTTTTGAAATCGGCCATCACTAAATAAGTCGTTATTTTGTTTTTTTGGCGCACCAAAAATATTCTCGTGGCTTTATAATATTAATATTGAACCACTGTACTCACATGAACTGATTTAAATATGTTTTTAGTGCATTAATGGATCTTGAGAGAAGAAATGTCATTGCTCAGGCCTCACTGAGCCATCGGATTTCATCAAAAATACCTTAATTTGTGTTCCGAAGATGAATGAAGGTCTTACGGGTGTGGAACGACATGAGGGTGAGTAATAAATGACAGAATTTTCATTTTTGGGTGAACTAACCCTTTAACTGCCACAAAAGTGTATCACAGATCACATCAGGTCATCTGTAATGTATCTGCTTGTTTTACACTCTTTGACCACCAGGTGGTATTGTGAGCAAATTAAGCCTCGAGAAATGAACCCTTTTGTGAACCACTTGGCTGAATGATGAGGCTTCATCTCACCATCACTACCATTCACTATATGACTTCTGGGAGAATTGGATGAATGTAAGCTTTTTAAATCCAACAGGGTCATTTCATTTCATTTATTTTTAAAGCACAAATAAACACAACAAAAGTTGACCACTGTGCTGTACAGAGAAAATAATAAAATAAAAGACAGTAGTAATAAAAAGACATCACTAAATTTAAGAAATCAAGAGTTATAATGAATGAAATGCAAGACTAAGAATTTAGGACTGTAACTTTGATTTAAAATCATATACAGACGAAGCAGATCTTACAGATAAAGGCTATTCCATAACTTCGGACTGGCCACTGCAAACGCAGCTTCGATCAACTTCAATCTTGATCTTACTGTCTGAGGATCGCAAGCATCTAACTGACGTATTCATGTTTAAAAGGTCTGGCAAATAGGAAGGTGTCAGACCATTTAAAGACTTAAAAACAAACAGCAAAATTTTAAATTCAACTCTATATCGCACTGGCAACCAATTAAGAGACACTAAAATCGAAGTAATGTGTTCTCGTTTACGAACCCCAGTTACGAACCTCAGCCGACCACGCCGAATACAAGGTGAGCGTCGCCGGAGAGGCTGAAATGACGAATCCGCTGACAGATGGACGATCCATTGATAGGGAATTTCCAGAGATAGCGCCGTGAGATGTAAAGGCCGTTTCCTCCAGGAAAAAGCACCCGGCACACGGCGCAACCATAAAGGTATGTTCATCAAGAAAGGTGGAGGTTGAGACTTGAGAATTTCTCCTCTTCTTCTCTGTCTTTCTTGTTTCTGTCTCTCCCATTCCTCTCATTCACTCTTCATCTCCTCTTGTATCTCTCTCCCATGATCCTCTATGTCTTTAATGTCTCTTTTATATTGTTCTTCTCTTTCTATATATTCCTCTTCTCTTCTCTTTCTCTCTTTATCATTATTCTGTCTTTCTTCCACCATCTTCATCATCATTCTCTTTTTCACTTGTTGAAGTCTCTGATTATATTCATCCCTCATTGCCTGTTCTTTCTTTCTCCTTCTCTCATCCTCTTCATCTCTTCTTTGTTGTTCCTGTTGTTTCTGTTTCTCCCATTCCTCTCTTTCTCTCTTCATCTCTGTTTTATGTCGTTCTTCTCTCTCTCTGAATTCTTCTTCTCTTCTCTTTCTCTCTTTATCATGATTCTGTCTTTCTTCCTCCATCTTCATCTTCATTCTCTTCATCTCTTCTTTATGTTTGGACTGAAGATCTTCTCTCTTAGTGTGTCTTCTTTCTATCTCTTCTTTAATGACAGAAATTTTAATTTGATAATATTAAGTAAATGTTGCTCTAATTATTTGAATGTTTTTATACTGTTTATATGGCAGAATATAATAATGTTATATAAAAAAAGTGAAAGTGAGTGAAAGTGAAGTGACATGTGGCCAAGTATGGTGACCCATACTCGGAATTTGTGCTCTGCATTTAACCCATCCAAGTGCACACACACAGCAGTGAACACACACACCGTGAACACACACACCCGGAGCAGTGGGCAGCCATTGCTGCGGCGCCCGGGGAGCAGTTGGGGGTACGGTGCCTTGCTCAAGGGTCTCACCTCAGTCGTGGTATTGAGGGTGGGGAGAGCGCTGGACATTCACTCCCCTCACCGACAATCCCTGCCGGACCTGAGACTCGAACCCATGACCTTTGGGTTACAAGTCCGACTCTCTATCCATTAGGCCACGACTGCCCCAAGTATGGGTTATCATAATCTCATGAGCTATAGGCTTATATAAAAAATGTTAGTAAATAGACTCCCATAGAGGCAGTCGTGGCCTAATGTCCTTCGGATGAGATGTTAAACCGAGGTCCTGACTCTCTGTGGTCATTAAAAATCCCAGGATGTCCTTTGAAAAGAGTAGGGGTGTAACCCCGACATCCTGGCCAGATTTGCCCATTGGCCTCTGTCCAACATGGCCTCCTAATCATCCCCATACACTGATTGGTTCATCACTCTGTCTCCTCTCCACCAATCAGCTGGTGTGTGGTGGGCGTTCTGGCGCAATATGGCTGCCGTCGCATCATCCAGGTGGATGCTGCACATTGGTGGTGGTTGAGGAGATTCCCCCTACTATATGTAAAGCGCTTTGAGTGCCCAGAAAAGCGCTATATAAATGTAAGGAATTATTATTATTATTAATGGTTAGAGAGTCACCTAACCCCCAATCCCTCCCCGGGTGCCCACTGCTCCGGGTGTGTGTGTGTCTATGGTTTGCAGTGTGTGTGTGTGTGTGTTCACTACTCACTACTCCTAATCTGTGTGCACTAACTGGATGGATTAAAAGCAGCGGACAAATTCCAAGTATGGGTTACCATACTATCATGAGATTCAGTTCATAATCTGTAAATGTTTATTATGACTAAACCTAATTGTGTCTTTTATATAATTTCTATTTTATTCTTAAATTTATGCATCTATCTTCTTCTTGTATTTGTATGTGTGTACTGGAAGCTTCAGTAGACTTGACAATAAAGCTCCTTCTGATTCTGATTCTGATAAACTTGTACTTTAGTAGTGGCAGGGGCGCCGTTGACACGGGGGACTGGGGGTCAGAACCCCCGCAGTTTTAAAAAGGCAGAAATTGACCCCCGCAGTTTTGATAAGGGCTGCTTTAAAAAAGCTACAAACTCTATATCACCTTTCAGCTTAGGATATTGTCTTTCTAATGAGACCATTTTCACGTTTCTGTGAGCTTTCTTTCGTAAATAATCTCCAAACCATCGATCAAAGTGTGCTAACATTTTCTGAAGACATGCAGATGGTATATAAATCATGCCCGAAAGTTAGCGTTCGTATAGAGACATGTCAATCAAGCCAACCGTCCATTCAGAAACCGAGAAATTTGACAGGCTGATCTACATTCAATTCCGGTTGACGCGCGAGCTGGCTTGACTGAAGTATTCGTGAGTTTTCATAGTTTATGGACTGTTTTGATTTCGATAATCACATCTAAATTGATTATTGCTGCGGCCAGCGACGCAAAGGGGAGGACGCACGAGAGGAGAGGACCGCGCATTTGGTATTTATAAACTGTATTACTGCATTTACAATGCTTATACTCATTTTTGAAAGAAATATTTTTATTTTAAAATGTGAAAGCAATCAATATGATAAACTATTATTTGACCAAAAAAAAAAAAGTCAAAACTGTACGTTTTTAGGTTATGGCTACTTGCACACTGCACAGCTGTCTGTGTCACGGTTCACAGATGCATTGTTTCCTTCTTGTCGCGTGCTCTGTGTTGTGACAGCGGTGTGTGTGTGTGTGTGAGTGTGTTTGTGGGTGTGTCCAGGCCACGTGGCTCATCAGTGGATCCAGCTGCCACTCATCATCTCACCACCTGCTGCTCATTCACTCACCCTTTATATACTCACCTCATTCTTATCTCCTTTGTCAGATCGTTGTTTGGTGTCCTGTGTTGTGGTTGTTCGTCTGTTCCTGACCGGAGTTCCTGTGTCCTCGTCTTCAGTTCCAGTTTGGTTGTCATCGTGTTCACGTCCCCTCCTCGTCCTCGGATTTACTCACCGCTTCACTCTCCTCACCACCACGCACCACAGCCGATCATCTCAGTCCCTGCGCCATCGGAAGCCTGCACATTTCCTTGACTGTTCTTTTTGTGCCCTTTCAATAAACGTCAATACTTGCATTTGCTTCCTGTGATCAATCATGACAGTCTGCAAGTACGCAGACTTGAATAGAATTGCCATTTCAGTAAATCTACATTTTGATATTGTGAAATGGGTATCACAGTGCAAAACCTGTGTATAAACAGTAATTTCTTCGTTTCAGTTTCTGCTGAAGATTAGTGAGCAACTGGCATCGTCTCCAGGAGGCAGACAGGTGATGCTGAGGTGATTCTCAACACAGGTGACAAAAAATGATGCACATATAAGGAAATATACAAATCTGGAGGATGTTCTAGTGTTGTGTCTCCTGAAAGAATAAAACTGATCAAAATCATAAAACCTATGTATGTTCACAAACATGTGACATTTTTGGCTATTTAATTAATAGTTTGTAATAGTTTGACCACCAGAAACGCATCTTCCTGATTTGATACTAATGCAATCTCTCATATTATAATTTCAATTATTTAAATGTGCTATGCATTGCGTTTTGAACTATGGTAAAGATATGGAAAAGGATGATATCTAAAAATCATAATACAGCATTACATAATGCTGTTCTTAAATCTACGCTTACACAGGAGAATTCATCAATAAAAGTTTAAACCCTCGCTCTGTGCACGTTTGATGTCCACATATTCTTGTTGAAGAAATTACAGTGGC
>RJVU01049134.1:18657-35724 GCA_003731715.1 Anabarilius grahami
CATTTATATTATTATTTAACTAATAATATATTTTTAATTATGGTGGTTGGCTTTGATCGTGGATTTGATTGTCCTGTGCTGTCTAACAACAAAAATCAGCAGGCTTTTGGCATTTTTTATAATATATAATGTATTTATAACATTTCAGGGGGAAAACACTCTTGATGTGTTTAAATATGCAGATTAGCTTGTTTTGGTTAATTTAGAAGAAATCTACAGATGGAGGGTAGCAGGCTTAAAACAAACTCCATCTAAATGTGTAGGGTTAGGGTTCAGTTTTCTTTCCATTAGAGTAAAAGAAGACATGGAAGCAAAAATGGACCCAAATCTTAAAATTGTCCACTACATGGAAAAAGTATTCCAATAACCAATAGAATTAAAACAATTTATTGATTTGTGCACAATAAACAAACCATTGTGAAAAGACGTCCCTCTACAGTCATTTATTCTAAATATTTATAACTACTTGAAAATAGTAGCGTAGAAAACAGTCACATTGTGGCATAGTTTCCTTTGCTGTCGGCTTCTCTTGTGATAAACCTAGTGAATACTAAAGAAGAACGTGGTCTCTGTGTGAACTGATTATTTTGTAGAAATCTGTGGAGTATAAAACAATTGTTTGAGTGTGAGGGAATTAAAATAAATTGGTAAGGAAGTCAGAGTTGTGTTAACATATTTAAGGGTTTATTTTTTATTTTTTTAAATAAATAATTATGAGAAGTGCCCTTTTTTCCACTTGAGCCCCTGCTCCCCCAAAATGTCTGTGCACATCCCTGCCGACTCCCAAAGTAAAGCATTCACGTGACTGGAAAAAGACGATGCGCTCCGAGACAAAGCAGCTCAGTGACTGGAGTAACTAAAATGCCTCGTGACTTTTTTTTTTATTTATTTTTTTATCTACACAAGCACATCAGAGTGCTCAGTTACGTTATCTGATTTTCAAGTGTGTGTCTGTACAGGAAAGATACGATTGTACATCATTAGATCGTTCCCACCAAGAACACAAGAAGTAGCCAACGGCACCAAATTAATAATTGATTTAATTGCTATTTGTGGACTGCAAAATTGACTTCTTAGAGAAGGGGTGGGAGAACTAGTTCTGTGCGTGAGATAAAAATCCTGCAGGCGCCTCTGATAGGGATCGAGCACAGCTTGTGTAGATCTTTTGAGAGGGCTGAGTGTTGACCAGGGCTAAAACATTCGATTCCGGTTTTTGTTTTCATTCCTTGAAGCCCTGGTCTTGACTACCTCATTTTAGCGTATATTTGCATTATTTTACAATCTGAAGTTATGCTTGAAGTTTATTTGTTGCTAAGTTTGCGTCAAGCTCAAGTTGAAATGACTTGATTTGGTTTGCACTCTGGAAGTGTTCTGATAATTCTGCTTTAAAACTTTAAATAAGGCTACTAAAACTAAAATATATAAAAACTAAATGTGTAAAATGTGTTCACAAAATATAAAAGTAAACTAACCCGGGCTAAAGAAACTAATAAAAATAGGGCTGAAAGTTCCCTAATTTGAAAACGATATTAAAATAAAAACGAATTTATAAAAAGCCAAACTATAGCCTTGCATGGTATATATAGTCTATAGATTGTATGTGTATTAAATTTAATATAAATGTTTAAATGCATGTATATGAGAGTAGCCTATTACGTCGGGTATAGTTTCTTCCTGGTGTTCAAAGCTACTTTAGCGCAGTGAAACTAAACGAAGTAAACATGATGTTAATATTTCACATGGCTACTATTTCATAAATACTTAATGAATAATTGAATAAACGTTTCTGCATATATTTATATCTAATTTGATTCTTACCTGAACTTGACGCCATTTCAACACCGACGCCTTGAAATCAAAAATCGAAAGAAAAAGCTTAGAGACGCGCCACGCCCGCAGAGGCTGGGGAAAAAACGTGATTCTGAATTTATTTGAGTAAATTAAGAATGAAGCTTGAAATAGGGTGAACTGAGGGTGAGTGGGACAGTTTTTGGATTTCCGCCTTGTGCAAGGTTTCTTGCCATAAATGAAACACATCAGCTCAACACATGATACATTTCTGTGAAGATGTTGACTATTCATTTGAGGAGGAAACAATGCTATTATAATGAAAGGATGCGTGACATACACTTTTCTGTAACATTTGGGTGATTGGGACAGAACATATTTCCATTGATTTAGGCAAGGCAAGGCAATTTTATTTGTAGGCTATAGCACATTTCATACACAATAATGATGATACCAAACATGATATTTTATACAATATATTCATGTTTCCATCAAACGTTTGTACAATATAGTAGCTATGACAATTTTAGGACCTTATTATTAAAACTACCAAAAGCTTGACATTTGGTCAACTTCCTGTTTGATCGCGATTCATTTACGATTGTATTGTGGTTCCGGATGCATCGTTACATCCCTAACGGCTCTTACAGGATGTCTCAGAATGGCATTATTATAACATGACAGTCTGTCCCAAAGCTTGCCTACTCTTCTGCTGCACACTTAAATGTACTTTTTCTTCACAAATAAATATGTAGGCTAGGCATGTCTTTCCACGTGTTGGACCAGTTCGAAGCAAGAGACAAAAGCCTGAGGTGGAGAATATCAGTGTTCTTTATTGTTGATCAGTACAGAGAACAGAGTGGAAGAAGAACAAGTTGAGAGAGTCTAAAGGCCTGTACACACCGGGACGAATATCGCACGCGTTTATCGCCGGCGTTTAACGCCTTGTGACAAAAGAAAGGGCGCCAATGTGAGTGTGCACACCGACGCGAAAAACGCCAGGTGTAAAAGCTTCATTTCTTTTTAAACGCCTCGGGTTCATTTTTTTTTTAGTTTGACGCGCCGCGTTAAAAACTGGCAGACCAATGAGAGTGGCGCTTTTGTTCACGTGCCTGGAGATGCTGAAGTTACAGTAAAACACGACTTGGTGGCGCTCAAGCACAAAACGCTCTTGCCAAGCACACATTGATACCAAGACGACGAAGAGGAAGTAAGTAGACGAGGAAGACCCCTACAAACCATCCCTGCGTCTCAAACAGCTCCCTAGTTTCCTAGGTCGTGCATCAGTATACCGTGTAAATGAATGTGGCCGACTCCCAGATCAGTGCCCTGACTAGTGAACTAGGGAGCTGATTGAGACGCACGCAAATGTACCCTACCACTTCTTGGCCACACCAATAGATATGTATTATTTCTGTATTTTTACTGTTTGTTTTTTTACATTCAAGAAATATAGTTGAGAATGTCTATTTCATATATATGTTTATTTGCACTACCGTTTCTGACTACCATCTCTCATATGTCATATATATGCCATTTAATATCTGCATTTTTATCTTCTTAAACATATTTATGATATTAATAAAAGTGCCATATACTGTGCCATATATGTGTGAATTTGTACGTTCACTCTGTGCATCTCTAGTGAAAATCACTTGGGTATGAACACAAAAAACGTCTCAAAAAACGCTGCCGATAAATATTCATCCCGTTGTGGACAGGCCTTAAGACTCTCGATCTTTATAATAAGTGTGTGTTTGGCAAGCAGACAGTTCTTGTTTCCAGTTCTTCACTTCTGACAGGAAAACTGGAAACAGGTCTTGCAAATTGCATTTTCTGAAAAGGGACCCTAGCCATTGATTAAGATACAGAAAGATAAAATAGAGCGATAGAATAGAACATTCCCACACACAAGTCTACTCTGCTCTGATTGGTCAGATGGCCATGTCTGTTGTGACACATATACATCAAGTGTTATTATACCAAAGCAAAAGCTGCTTCACAACATCGTCCTATGATGTTAAAAACCTTCAAATGGAGACATTCTCTTATCTCTTACTCGTGAAGAGCAACATACCATGAGACTACACAATCATTACATTTACATTTACATTTATGCATTTGGCAGACGCTTTTATCCAAAGCGACTTACATTGCATTATACTATAGATTTGTATCTGAGTATGTGCAATCCCTGGGATCGAACCCATGACCTTGGCATTGCTAGTGCCATGCTCTAACCACTGAGCTACAGGAAAGCATCATATGATTAAACAACAATAAACAATAAACAAAAACAATGTTTAAATGTAATAAATGTTGAAATAGGTAAAATTTATTGATTATAAGATTAAATTGAATAATGAAATGAAAAATGATTATATGATTAAATGAATAACAAAAACAGAAAATTGAAGCTGTAAGCAGCATTGAAAGGGCCCTCGCACCCGGGGTCACCGCCTCAGGAAAACAGTGAACAGTGGGAGACGTGCATTTAAGCGAGTAAATATAGGAGGAAAATAGCAAAGTAATTTTTATGTGCCACACTTCCTGCTGCCAGCAGGTGGCGCTATGACTGTAACTGAATATTGCCATGAAAATGTGTTTAGGGCAGGACTTTTATCAATCATGTGAAGTTTGAGGCAGATCAGACATTGTATGCCTGAGTTACAACAACTTCCTGTTTCAGGGCGAAACATCAAACTTTGTCAGGCCGCTACAGACACACCTTTCAGTGAAAACTCAAGATCTTCACAATTTAGTGTCTAACAGGCCTTTAGATTAGTATGACCAAATATGATGTTGATCGGATTAAAGCTCTAGGAGGAGTTCCTTAAAGTATGATGTCTGGAAATGGCAAAAACTGAAAGAAATTTGCAGAGAAAATTCAAATATCTCACTTCCTGTTTAAAGCATCAGTTTTGACAACTGTGCCACATTATGATTAATGGGAAAGCTGACAGCTGTGTTATAAAGAGGAGAGTTACCCTATTATCATACCTATTATTTACTTTAAATATCTGTAACTTCAAAAAATGTGTGTGCATGTGTGTGTAAACATTAAGTATTAATCTTGAATCCTTTCATTTCTGTCTGTGTGTGTGTGTCAAGAGTGTTCTCCATCATTATGGAGTCAGCTCTATGTTTTAGGTCAGCCTAGCGCCTTGTTACGCGTTTCACCAAACGCCAGAACATTGGTAATTCTTGCTTCTCTTTCAGTTCATATAGTTGTTTAAGACTCTCTCTGAACTCATGATCAAGCTGCTCTTTTCTCATTCTGAAATCATTCCATTTTTCTCTATATTTTCCAGCTTCTTCTTGATGTTTCTTCTTCATCTCCTTTATTTCCTCTTCATGTTTTTGTTTAATTTCATCACACTCTTTTTCTTCTCTTTCTATTCTTTCTCTCTCCTTTCTTTCTCTTCTCTTGATCTCTTCTTCTTGCTCTCGTTTCAGATCTTTCATCATTTTCTCCCATCTCTTTCTCTTCTCCCTTCTTCTCTCTTCATCCTCTCGTTTTCTTCTCTCCCACTCCTCTTTCCTCTCTCTCTCCAGCTGCTCATAACGTCTTTCCATTTCATTTCTCTTTTCTTCATATTCTCTGTCTTTTTCTTTTCTCTCTCTTGCCTGTTGATGTTTATCCTCTTTGATCATCTGTCTTTCTTCTTCTCTGTGTCTTTCAAACCTCTCTCTCATGTTCTCCAGTTCTTCTTGTTTTTCTCTCAGTTGTTCCTTGTGTCTCTCTTTTATCTCTCTTTCCTCTTCCTCTCGTTCTTTCATCTGTCTGTTCTTCTCTTCCTCCCATTCTCTCTGCTCTCGTTTAATTCCCTCTTGAATCTCTTCATCATCTTCAGCATCTTTTATTTTTCTCTTCCATTCTTCTCTCTCTTTTTCTTCTTGTTTCCTCCTCATTTGTTCCTCTAAATCTCTCTTTATTTCCTCTTCCTGTTTTTTTCTTAACTCTGCCAGGATGTTTTCCTGCTCATTTTTCATCTTCTCTTGATCTTGTTTATATTTCTCTTCTCTCTTTCTATTTTCTTCTTCTCTTTCTTTTTGCAGTTTTTCATATTGTAGTCTCTCATTTTCAATCTCTCTCTCCATCTTGTCTATTGTTTGATCATGTTCAGCTCTTCGCTGTTCTTCCTCTTCTGATCGTTTCTGATCTTCCTCCTCTAGTTTCTTCTGCTCTGATTGTTCTTTCTCCTCAAACTCTCTCCAGAGTGTTTCCTCTTTTTCACTGAACTTGTTCTTCAGCCTCTCTCTTTCCTCATCTGTCTTTCGTTTCTTTTCCTCCAGTCTCTCTTTCATGCTTTTGATTCCTATGTCATATTTGGCTTTTAATTCTTCAACTTGAGCCAGATTTTTTCTTTCTTTCTCTTTTAGCATTTCCCTTCTCTTTTCAATGGAGATGGCTGCCTCCTCAAACATCTCATTAGTGAAGTATCGTCCCTCATTAGATTCCTTCAGCTCTTCTATCTTGTGTATCAGTTGAGTAACTTGTGTCCGATCTTGCATTTCTCTGTTGTTAAAAGCCATGAATCTGTTTCCACAGTCACTGATCAGTTTCTCGAGTTCATCATTGTTAATCTTCTCTACATATTCTTCTATTGTTTGTTCTGTCAGTTCATCTGCTCTAGTGAAGAGAACGATGCTGAACTCTGCTGCTTTTGGGCCAAAGATCATCTTTATCATCTCTAGAGTGTCTCTCTCCTCTTGAGTGATTCTTCCCACACTCAACACAATGATGAACACATGAGGTCCAGGTTCTGACAGTGAAACACATTTCATCATTTCTTTCACCACTTGTTCTTTTGACACTTTCATGTCAAAGAGTCCTGGAGTATCAATAACAGCTACTGATTTACCATCAACTTCAACAACTCCCTTCTGACAAGTAGTGGTCACCAAACGTTTACTGTCTTCACTGTTAAACTCATTTATTCCGAGGATAGTGTTTCCTGTGGCACTCTTTCCATTTCCTGTCCTCCCAAACAGCAAGATTCTCAAACATCCTGAATCCGACGGTGAATCTTCATCTGAAAATGACAATAACAGGGTTTAGAGATTCAACAACAACTCATTAAATTTGAAACCCTGAGAAACAAGTGTTTCACTTTATAACAGTCCCTCTCAGTGGTTCTCAATGTTTTTTGGGTCACCACCCCTGGTCCATTATCCAGGTCTCTTACCACCCACCATTAAACAACGTGTAGGTTAACTCTCTTTCCTGAATATTCTCAGTGTTTATCATAATAGTTCACAAGATAACATATCCATCTAATTAAATAGAGTAAAGTTATGCATATTTAGCGGAATTTTGGCCCGAACCCAGAGTACTCCCCCCAGTGTGGTAAAAGTAGATAGAGCTATAAGTGAGGAGATGGGGTGGAGGAGGGATGCTGATGAACTCTCAGATGAACAGAGGTAAGTCTGCTGAATTTATACCTCTTGACATTGGTTGAGTTGGTTAACTGAATGCTCTCCACCTGTGCTAATTAGATGAATTATCTGAACTTGCTTCTCCCGAACTTTGTTAATAAATCATCATTAATAATAAAAATAGATTAAATGCATTTTTGTGTATTTTTTTTTAATTAACGATCAAAAGGATAAACAATGCAAATGTATTGTCTTGTTTATTATTGCTCACATTTATAATTCTGACCTTGACTGTTTATGCCTGTATTAAGTGTTTCTTCTTCTCTTTGTCTTTCCTGTTGTTTCTGTTTGTTCCATTCCTCTCGTTCTCTCTTCAGCTCCTCTCGCATCGTTCTCTCTTGATCTTCTATGTCTTTGATGTCTCTTTTATATCGTTCTTCTATATATCTTTCTTCTCTTCTCTTTCTCTCTTTTTCACGCTTCAGTCTTTCTTCCTCCATCTTCATCTTCATTTTATCTGTCTCTTCTTCATGTTTGGACTGAAGAACCTCTCTCTCTCTGATTCTTCTTTCTATCTCTCGTTTAAGTTTCTCATAATATTCATCCCATGTTTCCTTTTCTATTTTTCTCCTTCTCTCATTCTCTTCATCTCTTCTTAGTCGTTCCTGTTGTTTCTGTCTCTCCCATTCCTCTCGTTCATTTTTCATCTCTGTTTTATATCGTTCTTCTCTCTCTCTAAATTCTTTTTCTCTTCTCTTTCTCTCTCTGTCATAACTCTGTCTTTCTTTCTCCATCATCATCTTCATTCTCTCTTCCTCTTGTTTAAGTCTCTGATTATATTCATCCCACATTGCCTGTTCTTTCTTTCTCCTTCTCTCATCCTCTTCATCTCTTCTTTGTTTTTCCTGTTGTTTCTGTCTCTCCGATTCCTCTCGTTCTCTCTTCATCTCCTCTCGCATCTTTCTCTCTTCTTCCTCTCTTTCTTTAATGTCTCTTTTATATCGTTCTTCTCTGTCTCTAAATTCTTCTTCTAATCTCTTTCTCTCTTTATCATGATTTTGCCTTTGTTCCTCCATCATCCTCTTTTTCTCTTCTTTATGTTTTTTCACCAGTTCTTCTTTTTCTCTCTTCAGTTGCTCCACTCTCTCCATCAGAATCATCATTTGTTGTTCTTGTATTTTTCTTTCCATCTCTCTGAACATCTTACATGAGTAGTAACTCCCTCCGTTCACTGTCACCATGATGTCTATCTTCTTCAGTAGATCAGACACCTGTGTTCGGTCTCCAGTCTGATTATTATTGAACACATGGTATCTGTTTCCACACGCTTCAATCAGATTCATCAAAGGACATCCAGGTTTTCCCAGATACTGTTCAACAGTTTTGTTCTTCAGGTCGTCTCCTCTGGTGAAGAGGACTATGGTGTACATTAAAGAGTTTTCACCAAACGTCTCTTGGATGATCTTCACTGATTTTTCCTCCTCTTGAGTGAATCGTCCCACTGGTATCAGTAAGAGAAACACATGTGGTCCAGGCAGAATCATGGAGATGCAGTTGCTGATTTCTCTCTGGATCTTCTCATTACTCAGTTCAGTATCAAACAGTCCTGGAGTGTCGATCACAGTAACGTGTCGGCCGTTGATTTCAGCTGATTCACTCTTACACATTATAGTAACCAACTCTTGAGATGATTGTGCTGTAAACACTTGTTTTCCTAAGATTGTGTTTCCAGTTGAACTCTTCCCAACTCCCGTTTTTCCCAGCAGCACAATCCTCAGATCATCTGCTCTGTCCCTTGAATCTAAAGATAGATTCATAAAAATCATAAACAGTATATTGAATTTCAAGTGAAGCTAGTCAATCATCAGGTCATCAGAGAATAATATAGTAAATCTCATAAATCTGTGTAGACATTCACAATCATGAAAAGTGTCAGATTTTCTGATCATTACCTTCTGTCTGAAACCACGTCTCTAATGAATGGATTCTCTTCTTCATTTCTTCAAATTTCTGCAGTTTTTCCATCTGTGCCTCCAACAATGTCTCTGTGGAGAAACAAACTCCATTATTTTCCTCAACCATCTGCATCAGTTTCTCCATCAACATGGACACTTGTGTGTTTGGGCCAATGAAATGATGCCGTCCTCCAAAACTCTCAATGACAGACTGTGTTTCTTCGTTCAGTTCTGCTGTCTGATGCTCTGAATTCTGCTTTATGAGGATCATGATGTGTTTGTTGATTCTTGAGCTGAATATCTTCTGGATCTTCTCCATTTCTGCTCTGTCTTCATTATTAATTGGAGCACCAGGAATAATGATGATGAAAGTGAAAGTGAAAGTGAAGTGACATGTGGCCAAGTATGGTGACCCATACTCGGAATTTGTGCTCTGCATTTAACCCATCCAAGTGCACACACACAGCAGTGAACACACACACCGTGAACACACACACACACAGCAGTGAACACACACACCGTGAACACACACCCGGAGCAGTGGGCAGCCATTGCTGCGGCGCCCGGGGAGCAGTTGGGGGTACGGTGCCTTGCTCAAGGGTCTCACCTCAGTCGTGGTATTGAGGGTGGGGAGAGCGCTGGACATTCACTCCCCTCACCGACAATCCCTGCCGGACCTGAGACTCGAACCCATGACCTTTGGGTTACAAGTCCGACTCTCTATCCATTAGGCCACGACTGCCCCTGAACACATGAACTCCAGGATCACAGAGAGACACACAGCGGAGAGTCTGACGCATCACTTCCTCCTCTGAGAGCTGAGTGTTGAACAGAGCTGGAAGCTCCACCAGAGAGATCAGATGTTCACACACCTTCACGTCTCTCCTCACACACTCTGAGCTGAGCTCTGGTCCACTCTCACTCTGGTTCAGGATCAGGTTTGATATGAAGGATTTTAATCTTCTGTCACTCCCACACACAACCAGATTCAGCTTCACACCCCCTGGAGCTGACAAAGAAAAAAATTGTTTAACAATGTTTTTACTTAAAAGTAATTCTGCATTCACATCCTGTCAAAATTTTGACATGGGGAGACATGGGGTGCCCAAACTGTTGTATGCTACTGTAAATGTTTGCAGAAATTCTGTTGCTTTGATTCAATTGTCCAGCACATTGAACTGACGGCATATCTATGGACCTTTAAGGTAATCAGCTAAACTACTTAGTTCGCATTGTTATAGGTGTTTTATTATTAAATATCTAAACATTAGTCTACAGAAGAAAAATGAAAAAAACTTTTAAATATCAATCTGCATATGCAGGGGACATTAGTTATGCTCATCTTTGCTTGCTCCTTTTAAAGGTGGTATAGAGGATCTTTTCGTCGACTGAGTTTTTGAAATGAGCGCATGCGTAAGAACAACCCCCCTCCATTTCGAGTGAACGCCTCCCAAAACTCGTGCACGAGTATTGGAACACGAGTGTTTACCACCGGCATTCGCTGTGTTATTAAGCCGGGCACACATTTAACGACTAGCTAAAACATTCTAAGACTGTGCTCAACATACAGCGATTGTTTCCTGCTCCTGAAGCAGATTTATATACTTTCATATGGAATTTGAACACCGACTGTAATCGCAGACTGAACGCAACTGGCTCTGACTGGACGCGTTTGAGCGCGATCAGTCATAAGTATCAATTTACATTCATAATCGGCCTTACAATCGTTAAAGCCGCGCACACACTTAGTGGATTCATTATGTCGGACTCACCGCAGGTAACTCATAATCTGCAGTTGTTACTCCTGTCTCCTGACAAAAACATTGCATGCGGCGCCTGTGGAGTGTGGAAAGTTACTGGAGCGCGCAGCCGCGCGTCTCTCACAAGGAACGTCATGGCAGTGATTGAAAAGCCAGAGGACCAATCGTTTACGCGATGATCGCGTAAACGATTGCCTGATGTTTTTAAGGCCCTACCTCGTGCACAGATTATGTATATTAATAATATTCCTTTCAGTGCACCTAATAAATAGTCTTTTATCAGTTAGTAAAGACAGTTTCAAGTAATATTGCAAAAATGTATAAAACAAAACATCCTCTTTAGCATCTATAAGTTATCTTGAATAAAACAGCTCATTTTTTTAATGAAGCACATACAAAAGACCTAGAACGGAAGCAATCTGATGTGTTTTACAGAATACGGAAGTTAGATTGTGCATAACTCCTATTTGAGCGCCCAAAAGACGCAATATGTGAACGGCCCCTAATCAGAAATTAAATGAATTCACTCACCCAGTGTCTTGATCTTCTCCTGTAACTCTTTGATTTCATTCTCTCTCACACTCAGTTTCTCCTCTAGTTCATGTCTGACTCTGTTCTCTTGAGCTCTCATATACGTCTGAAGTGAATAGGGTTCAATCGTCATTCTCTCTACACAATCCAGCAGGTCTGGGATCTGTACAGATTTTCTCTGGTCCTTTAACCCCATCACATTGTACCAACTCCAAAAGAGACTCACAACCTTCTGAGATTCTGTGGATGATACAAAATCGAACACACTTTTGTCAACAGTGGGATCAGAAGTGAAAAACACCATGAAGTGTTCTTTTGAATAAAATATTCTTGTAATCTTCTCCATTTCTGCTTTGTCTTCATTAGTCAGTGAACCAACAGGAGTAACGAGGATGAAAACATGAACTCCAGGATCACAGAGAGACACACAGTTGAGAGTCTCCCGAATCACTTCCTCCTCTGAGAGCCGAGTGAGAGCTGGAAGCTCTATTACAGTCATCTGCCGTCCATGAATCTTCTCCTCTTTCTTCACACACACTTTACTGTCTTCCTGAGGTAAAAGTTTACTCATTGTCCCACTAATTATTCTATACACTGAGATCTTGAGTGTTGTATCATATCCACACAGCACAATGTTCAGCTTTGTTTTTCCAGAAGTAGTCCCTGAAACAATATTTAGAGACAGTAGACTCAGTTCAGCTTTGGTACAAAATGTACACTTTCTTAAACAACAATAAAAATATTATATTGTATAATATAATTAGATACAATGCATTGTTTATCTACTGAAGGCTTCCTCACAATAGTTTGACTCACTGTTTGGGTGAATCCACTCTCTATGTATGGATCTATGACACATACAAACAGTCAGACTACAGCCTTTAAAGGAATCTTTCGCCCAAAACATCATGTTGTTACAAATGCACAAGATTGTATTTTTTTCTCCCACTGAATACAAAAGGGAAGTTTTAGCACAAAGTCCAGGCTGCTTTTTCACACTTCAAAAGTGGAATATCAAACTCCAAAAAGGACAAAAAAGCGCTCTGCTCTCTAATGTCTTGACCTCTCCCTCTTGATATCTTATTTGTTCTTTTGCCTCACCTGCTCTCCCTCATTCCGATTCTCAGTCCTGTGCCAGATCATTGTCTAATGTTACTGCCTGTGTGATGTTGTGTTTGTCATTGAGTAAAAGCCCTACTGCTCTCTCACCTCATCTCTCAACATAATGATGTTGAGTGTGCTGGGCATCTGAATATATGCAAACAAAGAAGTACTTGTATGTTTTATGATTTGAACAAGCACAAGGAAAGATTTTCAGTGAATAAAAGTTTAAAGGGATAGTTCACACAAAAATGAAAATTACCTCAAGCTTTACTCACACTCAAGCCATCCTAGGTGAATATGACTATCTTCTTTCAGACGAACTGTTTTCCTGGAACAACATTCCTATCTGAAAATGTAGTCCTAACCTTTTCCCAACCCCTAAATCTAACCCTACCCATAACTTATCCTTAAAATCAGAGGGAAATGACAGTTGAATAACACTTGTGGAAGCACCTAACCCTGGTTGTAAGCCTAAACTTGACATGAATGGTAAACTTGTCCCTCAAATCTGATTGGTTGATTGGAATGTTGATCAAGGAACATGTTGTACTTGGTGAAATCACGTTCACCTCATATACACCTAGGATAGATTGAGCAGATACCACGCAGATGAGGCGCAACAGTCAAAGAGATCTATTTAATGCATTATGAGATCAAAAACAATACGTACCTCTTTTTCATCACCACTAGGCTACGGTGAACAAAGTGTAAGAATTTATATTCAATTCTATATTATTTGACATTGATAACGTGAGCAAATCTTTTAAAAGAAGTCACTGAAATTATAGCTACTGACCAACAATAACAGATTACAAGAGGACAATGTCGTTATTTTTTTAGCTAGTCTGAATAGTCCTATTTTGAAGTTCTGTGTCTGAATTGTGCAGATTCATATTTAAAAGCAAATTATAGCGAATAGCGAATATATTCTATTAACAGTGGGTATGCACGTGATGTCACTGTCGACCGTTATGACTACGGTCACTGAGTGGCAAAAGACTGAGCGGCAGCATTGGTTTAAAGCGTAAATGCCGCAAAAAACACACAAAACACATCCAAAACGGGAAAGAGCTTTGTGATTGACTGTACAGATAGATTTGACACAAAATCTGAGGTATATTTTTACAGACTGCTGAAAGCTACAGAAAAAAAGAAGCAAATGGATCACTGCAATTCACAGAAACAGCTGGACTCCAGCAGAGAAACATGGATTTGCAGTTATCATTTAGCATACTTGGGTGTTTTAAATAAACACTGACAAAAATTATACAAGTTTCAGGGCTGGACAATATGACGATATATATAACATTGATATAAGTGATTACGCGGATTTAGACCTATATATTGTAGTTATATAAAATATTCACAGGCAGATTTTCTTTATGTATTTCCCCGCCGTTGAAATCAGGCACATATAAATGTCAGGAAACACGACTCCTGGCTGCATGTCAATATCCATGGATTAGGTTTATTTGACAAGTTATAAGGAACACTTTCGAGTCCAAACTTTAGTGCAGTAATTCTTAAAGTGTGGTCCGATCGCCCCCTAGTGGTCCGCGAAAAGATGACCTAAACTAGGCAAGTGTTTATAAAATCGTCACCACCTCACTTTTAAACTAATGGCTCTTTGGAATGGCATTAAGTGGGACCTAGGCTGTTACAGTATGTTTAATTGACCCTTCGTCGGGAGTTTGATTGACAAGCGATCTAACCAATCAGAACGCCGCATCCGCCATTTTGTCCGACAAAGCAGTCAGGAGTTAGAAGAGTAACCTCGGTGGAGTTAAACTTGGAAAATTGTGTATATTGACGTCTTTCCGCGTTTGAAACAACATTCATTCTCATGTTCATTCATGTTTATTTGATGCTATAAATTAACTAGTAAGAAGAGATGATCGGTTCACGAGCCTCTTGAGCTGACGCGCTACAGCAATCTGTCACGACACATTAAAGAGCCAGAAAACGGTTTTTATTGTTTGAATTTCTTTAAAAATTACACAGTTTGAAAGCTGGGACTTTGTTTAATATCATTAGTAACCTGCTCTGTCTTGACTGTCGACATGTTGTCAGTGTCCTCTTTGCTCCACAATGTATTTTTCTCTGCGTGTGGTGAGACAGCGCCACGGCTTGTCGGACAAAGCAACAGTAACTAAGGGGGGCGGGTCTTTGCGAAGGGTCAATTGCAGTTTTTTTCCCCATATGTGCAGTTTGTTGTTCATATTAAGCTGCAACTCATTTCACATTTACTTTTTCAAATTAAATAAAAATTTATATAATAATTTCTGATCATATCATTGCATTTGTGTTTGAATAATTCGTTTTTGACTTGAAACAGTTGCATATTAAACTTAAATTTAGCTTATCCTTCCTATTTTGTTGGTTTTTGGGGGCGTGTTAAGGCCTTGCACACTGAGTCCGAAATTTTCGCATGCGTTTTTTCGTATTCGCAATCCTAAAAATTCGTCACGCACAGAGACATTGCACACTGAGTCCGATGCCTAATGAATGCGTTGCGGAAAAATCGCAAAACAAATCGCAAAACTATACAAAATGAAGTCTTCAAACAGTGAGCACGATTAGTTGTCTCCTCTCTTCTTAAAAAGAGAAAAAGAAAGAGGAAATATTGGGTCCATTCAATCCCGAGATTGCATAGAGAGAAAGGAGAATTCACCTCAAGGAGCTGCGGGATTATCCGAGCGTTTCAAAGATTACTTCAGGATGTCAGTGGCTCAGTTTGATGCTTTACTACTGGCACAATCTGTCTTTATATTCTGTATCTTTGTATTCCGCACGTTGTTTGTCATACAGTGCTGCTGTTTTGTGCTGTAGAAGACGTGGATCAACTTGTCAGATGGCATTCTGGATTTTTGCGTTCGCATACGGTGGCTCTGAATTGTCAAAACATCTCTCAAAATGCGTGCCACGGATGCGAAAAACGCAGAAAATCGAACCTGATCCGAATATTTTTTTGACGTACGAAAGTTTCGGAGGCAGTGTGCAAACGCGATTGACATAACGTGAGGTCGAAGTTATTTTTTAACGTGCGAAAGTTTCGCATGCGAATTTCGGACTCAGTGTGCAATGACCTTTAGAGTGGGATTCTGTTAGGTGGTCCTCAGAAAAAAATTGGAAGATAAAGTGGTCCTTGGCCTGAAAAAGTTTGAGAAACACTGCTTTAGTGTAATCGTTTGTTTTACTCGCGTTTTCGCAGTTTCCTCTATTAAATCCAGTCATGCAGCAGGTTCTTTTGCCACTCAGTCCAGCTGAGGGAGCGCGTTCCGGCGGGAAAGTGACGTTAATGCATACCCTCTATAGCGCTCCATTATGATAGCTAATAATTGCTATTCGCTAATGACTCCTCCCCCATCAAGACCATAAATATAGGCACATTAAAACATATTACACCTTATTTTGTTTTATTTTTAGGTTTTTGATGATTTTGTTATTTTCATTAAAGTGACACTGAGAGATAAAAAAAACAGGAAAATCAAGGAAATCCTTGGATGGCTGTGCCGGTGCTATGCAAATTTCTGTTGGGGCTAGCGCCACTGTATCCGTTAGACTATTAAGAGTGAAATGAGACAACATTGTTAAATATAATAAAGTAGGCCTACTGCAGTCTATGGCACAGTGTTTATCTGATTGGAGGTGGGCTCTTTGCATTGTAATTCAAGCTTTGTTTGGTGACTTTGCAGGGTGTTCTAAATAATCCAGTGAAGTGAACTTCAACAGATATCACGTCACGTGCTCATGGAGAAGTGAACACTGCATAGGGACCCTCAATCGGAGCGCAGCTTTAGATTTATGGAGTAAAAACACTGCTTCACTTCTGATCAATCTCAACATTTACGTTTGTGTCGCTGCGTTTGCGTTAAGCTTAAATTAATGTCTAGCTTTGGTTGTCAATTCGAATTTTAAAATGCAAAAGGCCTATAATAACCTTTGCTTAGATAACAGAATTGATGCGTAAAATGTATGTGAGATTTAGCCTTTTTTTTATAGATCGGACTAGTTCACTTCCTGGTGTTCAATAAACATAAATGTAAGAGTGTAAAATAACTAAACGAAGTAAAGCACTGTCTACTTTGGCTAGCATTTCATTAACACTTCCAAATCATTGAGGAAACGTTCCTGCATACACTATATTTGTGTCTTAAGTTGATTCTTACCCGATCTTGACGCCATTTCAGCAGCACCTTTAATCAAAACCGAAAGAAAAACGCTGAAGGATGTGGCGAGAACTTGCGCCACTCCTGCTGAGTTTGAGGGAAGCGTGATTTTATATTAGCCTATTCTGTCCACTAATTATTCCTTTTTTAAAACCAGGAATTATGCGGTATCTAAGTAAATACAAACTCATTTTCATTTAAAAAAAAATCTAATTTAATTTATATTTATATATACAGTACAGTCCAAAAGTTTGGAACCACTAAGATTTTTAATGTTTTTAAAAGAAGTTTCGTCTGCTCACCAAGACTACATTTATTTAATTAAAAATACAGTAAAAAACAGTAATATTGTGAAATATTATTACAATTTAAAATAACTGT
>RJVU01049134.1:42311-64484 GCA_003731715.1 Anabarilius grahami
CGTTGCACACCCCCACATACACACACGTTACACAAACACCCCCACACATGCTACACACCCCCCCACACGTTACATATTATAACACATTACACACACATATGCACGCACACATTACACACCGACATACACACACACATTACATAGACACATTACACCCACACACACTTTACACACATTGATACATTTTGAATTATATAAACATGGTAATTATGATAAATTTGACATGTTTCATGTTGACGTGCAATTGACAATTTCATCTTTAGATTTTAATTTTAAACATGCAAATAAAATTAATAAAGTATTTATTAAGAAGAATATTGAATTCAATAAACATGCTAAATATGATAAATGTAAAGTGTTTAAATTAAGTTAAACAAATAATCTTATTAAATAAAAATATGTAAGTAATTTAAATTAATGTCTTTATCATTTATTGATGCATATTTTACTGTTTGATGTTTCTAGCATTTATTTTTATTTTAAATGTTAATTTGTTTAATTTTTGGTCATTTTATGTGCTTTCGTCATTTTATTTATATTTTAAATACTTCTAATTCGGTTTAATGTGTTATTTTAGTTTTATTTTATGTATTTTCATAATAGCATTATGACAGCATTTCTAATTTTGGTTTAAGTTTGTCAAGTAATATATACATTTTTTTTGTATTTTATTGTATCAATTAACAGAAATGTTTTTAATAGTTTTGTTTGAAAATAATAACAGCACCCATAATGCACTGTGTGTGTGTTTGCAGTGACAGATCTGGAGGTTCAGTTTTATTACCGCGGTAAGGAGGTGTGTCCGCCAGTAATCGTGAGCAACCCACAGGGCTGCCGGCTGTTTTACGGCGATCTGGGGCCGATCGTGAATCAGGAGGAGCTGTTCGGGCCAATCAGTCTGGAGCAGGTGCGCTTCCCCTCCACCGAGCACATCACCAACGACAAGCAGCGCGTCTTCACCAGCCGCCTGCTGGACGTGATGGACCGCGGCCTCATTCTGGAGGTGAGCGGACACGACATCTACGCCGTGCGGCTGTGCCAGTGTAAAGTGTACTGGTCCGGCCCCTGTGCGCCCAACCCCAACATGCCCAACCTCATCGAGCGCCAGCACAAGGTCAAGCTCTTCTGCCTGGAGTCCTTCCTCAGCGGTGAGCGACTGCGTTTATAAACCTGGGATATTTGACTCAGAAAGTGAATGTGTTTCTGATTCTGTTATGTGTTTGTAATGGTGTATCCGTAGGGGTCATCACTCACCAGCGGGGTCAGTCCTCTTCTGAGCCCCCTCTCTACGACATTCACCTGTGTTTCGGGGAGGAGTGGCCTGACGGCAGACCCAGAGAGAGGAAACTCATCACGGTGCAGGTAAGACGTTACGAAAGCTGCCGTGTGAAGCGTTGCATTATGGGCCACGGTGGCAGTCTATCTGTACCAGAGAGCCCAATTTTTCAGTGTCGTAGGTTCCAAAATTATTTTCCCATTAGTTTTTCACATAGGGATTTAACTCCAGATATTGCTTAATAACGTGTTTGTTTACTGGGGTAACCGCTGTATTTCTGCTGTTCCGTAGAGAGTCAATTTGCATTTTCATTCAGCCCATTTTTGTTTTGTGCAAGATTCTTGATTGCTTTCAGTGTTTATGGTAGCTGCTGTTTGTTTGATGAACACTAATGCAGAGTCCAGCCATGATTAGCTTCTCAAAACACTGGGGTTTTAGCCTAAAATAGTCTTTGAAGCGAGCATGGCTAAGCAAGCATTGATATGTGTTTGCAGGTGGTCCCGGTGGTGGCGCGCATGATCAGCGAGATGTTTTCGGGCGACTGCATGCGCTCGTTCGACAGCGGAAGCGTGCGCCTGCAGATCTCCATCCCTGACATCAAAGACAACATCGTGACACACCTCAAGCAGCTCTACCGGCTGCTGCAGACGCATCAGGGGCAGGAGAACTGGCCCCTGCCGCCCGGGGCCGCCCTCCACCTCACGCAGGCCCTGCAGACGCAATGACCCGCTCCAACCCGTCCGTGTTTTTAATGAGAAGTACTTAAGACGCTTTAGAGACTCTGAAACTGGTTGCTGTAGTGTTTCAGAGCTCTTCTGAGGGTTTTAGTGTGAGAATGTCGCCGGGTCAAAGTCTAGCGTGTGTTAATGATCAGCCACACTGAACGTCCGCCCAGATATTTAGACTTCAACAGATGTACGTAGATGTTCTTTTATCAGCGGGAACTAATGTCTGATGCTTATCGCTTCAGTATCACATATATAATGAGCTTTTAACCACGTTATTGTGTTTTTACTGCTGATATATGTTACGCTTATAATCAAACTGTCAGGTTTATGTGGTTTTTCACACTTTTGGGGTTAAATATCATTCGTTTTTTTAACCGTATAGTGTATTTGACATCCCATCATGTAGATTTGTGTAATAATGTTACTTGGATTTATCAAATAAAATGAAAAATGCACAAAAAGAGTGAGTGTATTTGTTTCAGGTTGCTGGAATGAATCAGGTTTAAATCTGATATGATTGTTCTTGTTAATGTTAAACCAGGATGATGATGATGATTCAGCACAAATTTAAACTGATTGATTAACAATTCCCTTATTAAAGCTGTGGCGTTCTGACCCCCATAACTAGTGCTGCTAGTTGGGTATCACTATTACTAGAGGGAATATATTTGGGGTTAGGGGTGTGATCCGATCACTAACCTCCAGTAATAGACGTCATTGTGTTGAGGTGGTGTTTCTGTGGATGTTTCCACCCATCTGATCTCTGAGCTCCTTTAAGACGCAGTGGCTTCGAGCTTGCAGCAGACTTTGGACCCCATGTCTGACGGGAGTTTCCTATTCCTCCGTCCATCACCTCTGATTATGAGCGAGTGCAGTATGATCTAACACACAGGAACTGGAGAAACCACAAAAGATCTTGACGCACAGGTGAGAAAGATCTCAAATAATACATCTACTCAGGAAGTGTTTATTATTTATGAGAGAACTTCTTTATCAGAACTAGTTGGACATGAACTGATGATCTCAGGTGTCTGTCTTCAGGTCCGCGTTGAGATTTATGTGAAGTTTAGAAATCTTTAGATGTTTAGAGCTCAAACAGACACTAATATCACATATAAATCTATTCTGGTTTATTTGATCATCAAATGATTAATCAGAATCATGATTTATTCATGTTTGAATCCGTGTTTAGGGTTTTGTCGTGTTGTTCTCCGTGTTCTCTTGTGTCGTACGGTGTTGTCATGTTCCTGACGCTCCTCACAGCAGATTACAGAGATCTTGATTTATGAGCTCATAAATCTGCGCAGATGATCAGCTGAACATTAACACTGTTCATTCCTCACTTTAACTTTACACAAGTGTCCCAAAATACCATAATACCATAAAACTTTACCTAAAATTATTGGAAATACCATGGTATTTAATGTACTTTACATTGCTGTGTATGAGAACCCGAGCACCATGGTTTTACCATAACAATTTGTTGAAAAACCATGATAATACCTGTGAAATATACCATGGTATTCAATGGTATTATACCACGGTACTTTGTTTATGGAAGAGGTAATAACCAATGTATTCTTGTACCTTACAGCACCATGCAAATGTGCCATGGTATTACCATAAAAATATACGTGTTAAACCATATTCTTTACCATGTAGTACCATGTAAATACTTTGAGAGTTATACCATGGTACTTCAGTGTACTTCCAAGAATACCATGGTATTCTTTGAAGTACCTTAGACAATGTAAATATTATGAAACAAAATACCCTGGTTTTATGAATTTAATCCATCAAGGTAACGCAGTATGTTCACAGTACATTTGTTTGCAAGTGTTAATGTTATAGTGGTGATTGACATTGCGCCCAGGTGCTGTAGTCATGCTGCAGGGTTCGAGCCCGTTCGGCTGGTCCAGCAGTTACCCAGATTCGCTGCGGTCCAGGTGAGGATCGGATCTGATTCTAGTGTAATATCAAACATCAGACGTGTGAGTTTAACACTGTCATCTCCTGTAGTGTGACGGGGGCAGATGAGACGTACGCGGAGCTGTCGGGTTTATCCAGACTCAACGCTAAATCAATATACCGTGAGTACTGATCCTGTGACGTCACGAGTTGATCATTAAAGCAGCTAATCTGATGTTAGTCATTGGACCTTTACATAACTGTGTGCTATTTATAGAAGTGTTCATAATTGGATGCTGGACACGGATGTTTTTTTCACTGAACTGGAATCAGTTACAGACATAGAATTAGAGTGAAGCGCATAAAACTGATAAAACAAAACTAAACAAAAAAGCTACAGGTGTTTGTTTGTGTTGTTGTGTATTTTTGATGTGTGTGATGTATGTTTGCTATGAGTTTGTGTGTATATTAAGGTGTGTGTTAGCGTGCGTTTATGTTTGTGTGTTTGTTAATGTGTTCTTGAGATAATTATTGTGTGTTGTACATTTGTTCATGTGCTAATCATGATTGTGTGTTTGTGTATTTATGGTGTTATTGTTATGCGTTTATTGTTGTTATTGTATATTTATGTGTTTGTTATTGTGCATTATATTGCTTTTCTTAATATTATTTGTGTTTGTCATTTATTGTGAATTTTTGTTTGTATGGTGTTATTTTTTATATATTATAAATCTAAATATGATATACTAAATTGCTTATCTAAATATTTTATGACATTTTGTCTTATATATTAAACAGATCTAAGTATTGTAATTTATTTAATATATTATTTAGATATAAATTGTTTAATGTATAATATACATTTTATTAAATGTTAAGATATTATATGAAAATATCCATGTATAATTTATATACTTATAAATAACAAGCATAAATATTTTATATATAATTTAATTATTTATTATTATTATTTAATTTTAATTATTATTATCATTGTGTATTGGTGTTTTATTTGTGTTTGTGTGTTATTGTGAGTTTGATTATTGTTTATTTGTGTTTATGATGATTGTGTATTTTTGTTTTGTTGTATCTGCGTTTATGATAATTTTGTATGTGTGTGTTTGTTATTGTTTCTGTTGTTTATTTGTTTGTTGCTGTATTTGTGTTTATTATGATTGTGTATTTGTGTGTTTATCATTGTGTTGGTGTGTTATTGTGTGTTTGGTGATTGTATATTTGTGTGTTTAATATGATTATGTATTTGTGTTTAATTATTGTGTTGCTGTGTTATTGTGTATTTGTGTTATGATGATTGTGTTTGTGTATTTGTGTTGTTGTATGTGTGTTTATTATAATGATTGTGTATTTGTGTATTTATTATTGTGTTTGTGTTTGATGATGATTGTGTATTTGTTTGTTGTATTTGTGTTTATTATGATAATTTTGTGTGTTTGTCATTGTGTTTGTGTGTGTTATTGTGTATTTGATGATGATGACAGTGTATTTCTGTGTGTTTTCTGTAGATCAGAGGAAGGAATACGCTCAGTCCATTAACAAACAGATGCATCAGTTCCAGCACAGAGTGGAGGTGAAGATCATCATCATCATCATCATCATCATCATCTTCATCACCATGTGACCGATACATGACCGATCACTCACTCTGCCTCTTTCCTCCGCAGCATCTGTTCACCTTTGAGCTGGACGGGCAGCAGGTGTGTGACGTGGACGACTGTCTGGAGCGGCTGAAGTACATGGACGCCACGGGCAGCGTGTGGGGTCAGGACATGATCCTGGAGGTGCGGGACAGAGCGCTGCTGCTCATGGACATCGAGAGCCAGGTCAATCTCTTCTGAAACTCTCAGCGAAAGCAGAAGACTGTCTGGGAGAAACCATTGAGATGTTATACCGATCTCACTGGGTTTTGTGCTGCTGTTGATGTTTCAGGAGGTGTTGGAGTCGTGGCCACTGAGTAGTGTTCTGGATCTGAAGGCCGTTCTTGACGAGAGCCCGTATGACTCTCTACTGACCGTCTCTATCCAGGACCGAGGCAGTCGGGCAGTCAAGGTCTTCCTGTTCCAGAGCGAGTCTCTCAGGGTGAGTTTACGACTCTCTCAGGACGGCCAGAGCATCTCAGCGTCTCTGATGATAAACGGCTGTTTTCATTTGTCATTCAGGCAGATTATCTGAAGAAAGACCTGGAGCGGCTTCTGCAGAACAAAAGGGATGATCAAAGACAGAGTAACGTCAGGTTAGCTGATGAAATCCTGTCCAACCAATCAATAATGACCTCTAAATGTCGCAGTGATGTAAATTTGTCATTTAATTCTGCAGTAAAGCTGGTGTAGGAAACGCCATGCAGAGAAATTCACGAAGAACCTCGCCTCCATCTGAGCAAATTCTTCAAAGACCTCCTCCAGAACAGTGGGCAGCTCCGGATTATGGTGATTTAATGCTAGAACTGTGTACTTTTAATTAGTGGTGCTTGCAAAACAAAGCACTCTATTACTATCTCACATGCTGCTTCTTTTACTTCCATACAAAATTTCGACACCTAACTTGTCCCGCACCGTTTGTCGTAGACCCATGAATGAGGTGTCAAATTATGCGGCTTATTGAGGAGAACACTGCTTTCACTTTTATAAGTGATCAGGTGTACAATGTTAGCCCAGCGGGTGAAAAAGTCTTGAAAAAGTCCTCAAAGGAGGACATAAATGGGGGCTCGTCCGGGATCTGAACCCAGGACCTCTCAGGTCATGACACTTAACATTGGTACAAACTTTGTGAGATCATATATCCACATGAGAACGTCATCAAGACTTGGGGGTGGGCTCATTTGACTCACCTAGCCAATAAGTAGTGAGGTAACAATGCCATAGCCATGCCCAAGCAACCAGCTACAGCACCCTATCAACCACCCCATAGAATTCCATTGAAAAAAGGTGAGAGGGATATCTCTGGATCAGAACATCGTAGAGACAAGTGGATGGCCTCTTTTGACTCAGACTGGCAAGTAGTTCTTAAATATCCAAATATAAACTCAGTCTATTAGTTTCAGCCTGGTAACTGTCTAGCCACACCCTTGCAACCATTTACAGCACCCTAGCAAATGTATGCCAGCATGAATAAGCCATATCTCAGCACCACATTATCATAGAGACACAGGGATTTGGCCTCTTTTGTTTTAGTTGAAAACTATTCTGTATCACCATGGTAACTGTAGCCATGCCCTAGCAACCATTTAGAAACCCTAGGAACCATATATCAACATAAACACACCATATCTCAGCTTCAGAACATTGCACAGGCTTGGGAGTTGTCTCTCTTGCAGTTACGCAGAACCCCCTAGCAACTGCCTCAGCAAGCACCACTCGGATTTTCTTCATATATTTTGTTAGGTTATTGTAACACAGTTCGTAAGTACGGGAAGAAGGAGGCGGGAACTGGCGAACATTTAAACAAAACTTTAATTCAAAATAAACAAATACAAAACGAAAGTAATGCCGGCAGACCCTCGCGGACGTCTGCCGGCCACACAAACATAANTGAAAAAGTCTTGAAAAAGTCCTCAAAGGAGGACATAAATGGGGGCTCGTCCGGGATCTGAACCCAGGACCTCTCAGGCCATGACACTTAACATTGGTACAAACTTTGTGAGATCATATATCCACATGAGAACGTCATCAAGACTTGGGGGTGGGCTCATTTGACTCACTTAGCCAATAAGTAGTGAGGTAACAATGCCATAGCCATGCCCAAGCAACCAGCTACAGCACCCTATCAACCACCCCATAGAATTCCATTGAAAAAATGTGAGAGGGATATCTCTGGATCAGAACATCGTAGAGACAAGTGGATGGCCTCTTTTGACTCAGACTGGCAAGTAGTTCTTAAATATCCAAATACAAACTCAGTCTATTAGTTTCAGCCTGGTAACTGTCTAGCCACACCCTTGCAACCATTTACAGCACCCTAGCAAATGTATGCCAGCATGAATAAGCCATATCTCAGCACCACATTATCATAGAGACACAGGGATTGGCCTCTTTTGTTTTAGTTGAAAACTATTCTGTATCACCATGGTAACTGTAGCCATGCCCTAGCAACCATTTAGAAACCCTAGCAACCATATACCAACATAAACACACCATATCTCAGCTTCAGAACATTGCACAGGCTTGGGAGTTGGCTCTCTTGCAGTTACGCAGAACCCCCTAGCAACTGCCTCGGCAAGCACCACTCGGATTTTCTTCATATATTTTGTTAGGTTATATCTAAAGATATTATATATTTTGAAATTAGTAGGTAGTAGTAGTAGTAGGCCATTTGAGTACTTTTTGCCTACTCTTTTATACTGTGTACTGTGAATTCTGACATACTTCTATTGTCACATTCTGTTTTTCACCTACTATATAATAGGGAAGTATGCAATTTCGGATGCAGCCTATGTGTCCTTGCTTGCTCTTTTGGCTAGTATTACCCACGATCTCTTGCTCTTTGCATGATAATGTGAATTTATCATGTGGTATCAATAATACCTGTTATTATATACCTTAAAGTATATACTTTACCATCACCGGCGCAGTACTTACTTTTCTTACTTACAAGCATACTGTTTGTGCTGTCCAGATGAGAGTCCTGCCCCAACTCCATCCGCCTCTAGAAATAACTCCAGCTATATGAAGGTAGCGGCTCCGCCCCCTCGTGTAGAAGAAACGCCCCCACGACCGGTCCTGCCCCCTCAGAGGCCATACACAGAGAGAGAGAGGAACGTGGTGAGTGAGTGTGACTGAATCCTTCAGTGTTGATGTGTAGATGAGAGATGAAGATGAATCATCTGTGTGCAGGACATCCTGAATCATCTCATTAACGACATCGAAGCGTTCGCGGACAGATTGACAGCCGTCGCTCCTAAAAAGGCCAAAAAGAAAAAGAAGAAAAAGCAGAAAGGTGAGCAAAATGATTAATTTAATTACTGATTCATTTAGTTAATGAACACTAATGCTATCTTGACGTGTTTCCTGTCATCTGTATCCTGAAGTTGTGAAGGGGATGCCGTCAGATGAAGAGTTCACAGTCTGTCTGCAGAAAATCAAGATGGCCTTCAACCTGCTGGTGTGTGAAATAGAAGAACAGAAGTCACATGTTTCATTTTATATTATATACTACATAAATTATACCTACATACTATGTATCTATGTATTGATCTATTATATTATAATAATTATGTCAAATAATCTGTTCATCAGGCCAATCTGAATGGAAAGATTGAAAACCCCAGCACTGCTGAACTCGCACACTGTCTGTTCTCTATACTGGACCTGGTGAGACGCCTGTCTGTCTGTCTGTCTGTATATGAACATGTTGTTCTTTAGCTAACATGTGTTTGTGTTTGTGTGTGTGTGTGTAGATAGTGCATCACTGTAACGAGGATCTCCCACCGTCTATCGTGGCTCCTCTCTTTGAGCCGGAGTGTATCCTTTTCCTCAGTGAGGAAGCCACGGCGGAGGAGGATCATCTGTGGCAGTCGCTGGGAGATGCCTGGAACATCCCCAGGTAAAACACCAGTAACCTCTCCATCATCTGGACTCCATCAAACACACACATGTCAGACATAGGCTGCTCTCTGTGTTTGACATCATGTTTCTTTGTGTCTGATGAAGCACCAAGTGGCCAGAGGATGATGAAGATATTCCCACGTTCACGCCGGTGTTTGATGATGGCTGGGAGCCACCGGCCATTAGAAACCCAGAGCCGATGAATAGAAACCCAGAGCCGATGAATAGAAACCCAGAGCTGACCAATAGAAACCCAGCGCCGACCTATAGAAACCCAGAGCCGACCAACACAAACACCAGCAGCCGAGAACCACCGCAACAATCCATGACACGACAAATGGTACAAACAAACACTGAGCACTTAATTACATGAGAAGTGTTTCATTCAAATGCTTTAATAGTTTGTTGCTTCTGTTTCCTTGTGTAGAGCCACAAATTACCCCAGGAAGATCAGGAAAGGTACTGATATACTTAAGTATTTTAGTATAGGAGATCTGCTGTATTCTGAGTGTGTAACGGAGTGTGTTTTGCAGCTCAGAGGACTTGCCGGTGAGCTACATGAAAGCGGTGTTTGATTTTTCAGCACGTAACGCGCGTGAACTCAGCATCAGTAAAGGGGAAGAACTACAGGTGAGCGACTGGAGACACATACATATGAGACCTGGTTCAGCATTTGACCATGAGATTTTGAGTTTTATGAACGGACAGGGTGTCTAATTAATTGTTTTTGAGAAAATGGTCTCTAAAGATTCAGTGTGTGTGTTGTAGTTGTTGGACATGTCTAAGCAGTGGTGGAAGGTGAAGAATCAGAAGGGGCAGATCGGTTACGTCCCCAACAACATGCTTCAGCTTCCGCAGCAGGAGGCGAAACCTGTACGTATCCGTGACGTACATGTCTAGTCCTGTTAATTTGATTTACACGTGTTCACAATTATAAACTTCACCTCATGACTCACAGGAAACTCCATCTGCACCCGGACTCACCAAAAAGTCCCGTCCGGAGGAGGTCCGAGCCTGGCTGGAGCACAAAGGCTTCAGTAAAATGTAAGGAAAATGTGTTCGCATTCAACACAGAATATACTATGTACTGCATGCTATTTTTTAAAACTAGTGAGGGAAACTAGTGCACAAAACGATAACAGTAGTAGTGTGCTACATTGTTACATGATCTCATTAAGGTGTATTTTTAATTTAGTGACCTAATTTAAATCTAGCAGAATACAGTTAATTTGCATGTTTAGTTGAGTTTTGCATAAAAAAATGTTTTCGCTTTTGTCAGTCTGATTAAGTCAAAATCAAAAAATGTTTGAAAATCACTACTGACATGATTCATTCGAGTGCATGTCATTGGGGCATACAGTCTCGCATGGTGCATTTTAGAAAAATGTAGTTGATAATCTGGGTAATAAAGTACAGAATACACACTGCACAGCTTAGTCAGTGGGTCGCGGAGTGTGTAGTCAAAGAAACCACGAAAAGCCTCCAAAAGTTTGGAAACGCCCTAGAAAAGTGGGGTTTTGGACAATATTGGCATGAATTCTTTTTAATTTGTGATAATTTTGCACTGATAAGGGACAACACAAACTACGAAAACATATTTTATTACATAAACAGTTTATACATAGAATTGTTTTTTCGATTAATCAAAATATCCAACATTAGCAGCTATCTGACCTAAACTGTGTTCTAATTGGTTCATTGTATTCTAAACTTAATTGGCAATCAATTGTTGAAGCTATTAAAGGTGCCCTTGATTCAAAAATTGTATTTACCTTGGCATAGTTGAATAACAAGAGTTCAGTACATGGAAAAGACATACAGTGAGTCTCAAACCCCATTGTTTCCTCCTCCTTAAATAAATCTCATTTGTTTAAACGACCTCCGAAGAACAGGCGAATCTCAACATAACACCGACTGTTACGTAACAGTCGGGGTGTACGCCCCCAATATTTGCATAATGCCAGCCCATGTTCAAGGGATTACAAAACGTCTGGATCTGTGCACAGATGAAGCATCAGACTAGGTAGGTAAGCAAGTAAGAACAACAGCGAAAAATGGCAGATGGAGCAATAATAAATTACATAATCCATAATAGCATGATATTTTTACTGATATTTGTAAATTGTCTTTCTAAATGTTTCGTTAGCATGTTGTTACTGTTAAATGTTGTTAAAGTTACCATCGTTTCTTACTGTATTCACGGAGACAAAAGCCATTGCTATTTTCATTTTTGAACCCTTGCAGTCTGTATAATGCATAAACACAACTTCATTCTTTATAAATCTCTCCAACAGTGTAGCATTAGCCGTTAGCCACGGAGCACAGTTTCAAATTCACTCAGAATAAAACGTTAACATCCAAATAAATACTTTACTCACATAATTCGAAGCATGCATACAGCATGCATGACGAACATCTTGTAAAGATCCATTTGAGGGTTATTTTAGCTGTGTGAACTTTGTAAATGCGCTGTAATATAGTAGAGAGCTCGTGTGGCAGGGAGCACGCGATTTAAAGGGGCGGTGCCGAGTGTAAATCAGTGCATTGTTAATGATGCCCCAAAATAGGCAGATAAAAAAATTAATTTAAAAAAATCTATGGGGTATTTTGAGCTGAAACTTCACAGACACATTCAGGAGACACCTTAGACTTATATTACATCTTGTGAAAAAGCATTCTTGGGCACCTTTAAGGTGTGCTGACCCAAAAGTCTTTTACAAACCTGGGCCAAGTTTAAACCAGTAACCAGCATCACAGCTGGCAAAGGGACATGTTGCCATTATTATGTAATCAAAATGAAAATTATTATTGCTGGTCTTCAATAATAATGTCAGTTACTTCAATGTATTTGCAGCAAAATGATTTGATGATTTGGATGATTTATGCTGTTATCGTCCAAAACCACACTTTGCCAGGGGTGTTTCCAAACTTTTGAAGGGCAGTGTAATTGTAAATGTTTATATGATTCAAGACTTTTATTTTGAAGGACGTGCGCGAAAGCTGTTGACTCAAGGCATGATTTCAGACGCAGTTTAAAACAGTACCTGAATAAAAAACGCGTTGTCTTGATTCAGTATTTGCGGTATGTGTCAGTCTCATTATCCGAACGTTATTTTTGCAACAAAATAAAAAGTCTCTCACCTCAGAAAAACGAACTTTCCTGTCCTGTCAGACGTTGCTGTGCATGCGGTGTCACTCTATTTCGCGCGCAAACGTGGAGGCGCGCGCAATATACTGTTTCAGTATAATAAAGAACAAATGAAATTACAAGCATGTACCCTCGTTAAAAGTGTTACATTGTGTGTTAGCTGGGGAGGATTTGCATGCAGGTATGATGTTTATTCCGTTCATAAGGATCAGTGTCCGTATATTTTATCAACAGTTCATGTTAGTATTGTATTTAAAATGGTAACGAGTTTCCAGAATACCTTTTAATTTTCACTTATTTTGTAATTTCCTATAGTTTTTGATGAGCATGCTGGTTAACAACTTACCAACTTTAAAGGGGCTCTATGTAAGATTTTTACTTTAATAAAGCATAAAAATTCCCCAATATGTTTGCAGATATTTAAGAAAAGTGCCAAGTTCACCTACTTGTTTCTCAGAAAAACAATGCTACAGCCAGACATTCTACTTTGAAATGTGCGATCCGTGTCGGAATGTCTGTCTTTGTTTTGGTCGGTGCGAAACCGCCTGCTGCCAGTTTATCCAATAGTATTTCGACATCACAGGTTGCCAGTTGGCGGAAAACACAGCGTATTGCAGACATGGAAACCAGCAAACAAACTGGGTCAGATTGCGAACCCGCGTCTTTGAACGAGGGGGCGGGCCAAACTATATTTTGAATGTGGACTGCAGTACCTATTTCGACCACTGGGTGTCATTCCTACATAGAGCCCCTTTAACAAATAGCCTACTATAGTTCGGGGCTGGTATTTCATAGCCTTACCTTTATAGTGTCTCATCAGAGTTTGTGATATCCTTACAATTGATGTGTATGTTACGTACAAAAGCACGGCACTTTTGCGCATGTCAACCATTTTTGATAACTAAATTAGCTTGGTTCAAATTCTTAAAAATTTGAGTCACGGCTTAATGACCATGGGAAAATGATGTGTCCCATGACCAAACCAGTTTAGAACCACTGGTATACTAGATAGTTAATCTGAACTCAAGACATCACATAATGAAATGTTTGTGTTTATAAACTCTTTGTGTGTCAGTACGGTCCGGTGTTTAGGGGGCATCACCGGATCCATGCTTCTGGGAATGACGCGTGACGAGCTCAAGACTGTTTGTCCGGAGGAGGGCGGACGCGTTTTCTACCAGCTCCAGAACATCAAATCGGCCCTTGCGGTGAGTACAGACCGTCATCGCTACACACATGATGTCATAATGAAGTATGTGATGTCATATTCACACGACGTCATATATTCACTCTCTCCAGATGGCCAGTGAAGTGAGACCATTGATCTGAGGCCACAAACTTCCAGTCGACCGACACTAACAAACACACAACTGAAGCTGTTAATGGATGCTGAAGGACGTCGGACACTAAATTCATATTTATTCATAGTCAGAGCTGGTTTTGAAGATCAGGAGCGTCTGATTTGTATATTATCACAGTTTTTATGTTAGATGTAAAGATGCAGAAGAACCCAGAGAAGATTGAATACACACATGCTTTATTGATATGAATAAAATACTCTTGTCTGATCAGTACTGCTATAGACTAACAATCTCATTCACAAAAAATAAAGATATACATATATATTTTATACTATTAGTTGTGATCATTTACTTTCTAGCATGTTGAACCTCATGCTTTGCTCTGAATCTGCTCGATCGGCATGCTAATTTTTATAAACCATGCTGTTTTGATCTCATGATTTGTGCGATTTATTAGTGGGAAGATCATAATCCTGCGTGAAGATTAACAGTCAGTTTAAAAGTACCGAACACATGCCGGATCTGGAAATACGTCAGTCGTGGAATTGTCAGGCGTAATGTATATCTAGTGTACGAGATCATCTACGTAAACTACCTTCATATAGATGTGTAAACTTTACAGCGATTAGCGAGCGTACAGGAGGTTCAGGGTTAGAAAAATACTGCTCATTTTGGCCTCAACGGCACCTCCTGCAGGACCGGAGGAGATTCGTAACACACATCTGAACAGTTCGGCCATCAGAGAAAATAGATCCTTCAAATCGATTTGGAAATTAAAAGGTTAACATAATCAAAGACTAAAAGACACATTCACAGTAAGATATAATCACAGCCAAACCTTCAAAATAAAAGTAGCTAAAGTAAAAGGCACGTGAGGGAGCTGTGATGTCATCACGAGGCTCGTGACGGAGGTATAATGAAAAACACTCGCGCTCGTTGCATTATATTGATGCATAGCTGAAACGTGCACTGAAATGACATGAACGCTGATGAAAGGAATGTCGCTTTGGTCCTGCGCTGTTCTCTAGCGTGCTGGTTGGACAGGTGAGAGTGTGGGCGGGGTCATGGCTTCTCTAGCGTGCTGGTTGGACAGCTGAGAGTGGGCGGGGCTTGTCTCTAGCGTGCTGGATGGACAGGTGAGAGTGTGGGCGGGGTCATGGCTTCTCTAGCTTGCTTAAAGTGAAGTGAAGTGAAGTGAAGTGACATGTGGCCAAGTATGGTGACCCATACTCGGAATTTGTGCTCTGCATTTAACCCATCCAAGTGCACACACACAGCAGTGAACACACACACCGTGAACACACACCCGGAGCAGTGGGCAGCCATTGCTGCGGTGCCCGGGGAGCAGTTGGGGGTACGGTGCCTTGCTCAAGGGTCTCACCTCAGTCGTGGTATTGAGGGTGGGGAGAGCGCTGGACATTCACTCCCCTCACCGACAATCCCTGCCGGACCTGAGACTCGAACCCATGACCTTTGGGTTACAAGTCCGACTCTCTATCCATTAGGCCACGACTGCCCCTATTTGGACAGGCATGAGTATGTTGGCGGGGTCAAGGCTCATCTCTAGCATGCTGATTGGACAGGTGAGAATGTGGGAGGGGCTTGTCTCTAGCGTGTTGATTGGACAGGTGAGAGTGTGGGCGGGGTCATGGCTTCTAGCGTGCTGGTTGGACAGGCATGAGTATGTTGGCGGGGTCAAGGCTCATCTCTAGCATGTTGATTGGACAGGTGAGAATGTGGGCGGGGCCTGTCTCTAGCGTGCTGATTGGACAGGCGAGAATGTGGGCGGGGCCTTCTCTAGCATGCTGATTGGACAGGTGAGAGTGGGCGGGGCTTGTCTCTAGCGTGCTGGTTGGACAGGCATGAGTATGTTGGCGGGGTCAAGGCTCATCTCTTGATTGGACAGGTGAGAATGTGGGCGGGGCTTGTCTCTAGCGTGCTGATTGGACAGGTGAGAGTGTGGGCGGGGTCATTGCTTCTAGCGTGCTGGTTGGACAGGCATGAGTATGTTGGCGGGGTCAAGGCTCATCTCTTGATTGGACAGGTGAGAATGTGGGCGGGGCTTGTCTCTAGCGTGCTGATTGGACAGGTGAGAGTGGGCGGGGTTTGTCTCTAACGTGCTGGTTGGACAGGTGAGAGTGTGGGCGGGGCTTGTATCTAGCGTGCTGGTTGGACAGGTGAGAGTGGGCGGGGCTTGTCTCTAGCATGCTTGTTGGACAGGCATAAGTATGTTGGCGGGGTCAAGGCTCATCTCTAGCATGCTGATTGGACAGGTGAGAATGTGGGAGGGGCTTGTCTCTAGTGTGTTGATTGGACAGGTGAGAGTGTGGGTGGGGTCATGGCTTCTAGCGTGCTGGTTGGACAGGCATGAGTATGTGGGTGGGGTAATGGCTTCTCTCTAGCATGTTGATTGGACAGGTGAGAATGTGGGCGGGGCTTGTCTCTATCGTGCTGATTAGACAGGTGAGAGTGGGCGGAGCTTGTCTCTATCGTGCTGACTGGACAGGTGAGTGTGGGTGGGGCTTGTCTCTAGCGTGCTGATTGGACAGGTGAGAATGTGGGTGGGGTCATGGCTCATTTCTAGCGTGCTGATTTGACAGGTGTGAGTGTGGGCGGGGCTGTGGCTTGTCTCTAACGGGCTGATTGGACAGGTGAGAGTGTGGGCGGGACCGTAGATTGGCTGGACGTGAAGGACAGCATGTCCTCCTCCTCGATGCGGTCCAGCTCCTGCGTTCGGACGGCCTGCGTGATGAGGTGAAGTTCTTCGCACAGCGTCTCGTGTCGGTACGACACACGGATGTCGGGGACATTTGTGCGGCGGATGTCGTTACTGATCGGACCCTCTTTGTTGTAGTTGGGACCCAGCCAATAACCCTTAGCCTGAGAGACACAGATATGATAGATGAGGACAAATGAACCATGTAATTTAATAAATATTTCACTAACAAAGAGCAATTTCTAGCAGAACAATTGTTTTTTAAATGAGCATATCTAAAAAACATTATACCCTCCACAGACATGTCCAAATGCGTGTGTATGTGTGTGTGTGACGTTACCCTGTGTGAGAAGCCGCTCATTAACACACTGTTTCTGGCCAGTTCACACATGTCACATGAGCTCAGTTTCCACACCTGAGCGGCGATGCTGTACTCCTCCATCAGAGGCTCCTGCAACACACACACACACACACATACAGTAGTACAGCTCTTAAGCCGTTTAACCTGAAACATCAGACACCAGATGATCTCGAGCGCCGCGGCTCACCTTAGTGAAGTGGAACTGCAGCGGGTCGTCGGTGGACAGCGACACCATCAGGCCGCGGGACAGATACTCGGGCAGAGGGTTGCGGTGGTAACTCAGAAACAGACTGTTGTTGCTGAGCGGAGACATCGCGATGCCCACCTGAGCCAGATAGTACAGGTACTGCAGGACCGGAGCCTATGACACACACAAACAGGGATTTATCTGCTGAATCATTACTACTTCCTGTTTGATGATTCAGTCCTGTGTGTTTGTCATGGTTGGGAAACGAGAACCTGTTCAAAATACTGAAAACTAAAGAATGATTCTTTTGAAGCGGTTCTTTATAGAGAGTCAAACACATACGCAGTGACTAATGTAGTCCGATTCATGAACAAATGACTCTTATGAACTGGTTCTTTTTAGTGAATCAAAAACATGAAGTCAAACAAGTGTAGATGAAGGAATCAAACTAGTTACACCATTGATTCACTAAAAGAATTGGTTCATAACAGCCATTCATTTAGGAATCAAGGTACTTTAGTCACGTTGAATGTGTTTGATTCACTAAAAAGAACTGGTTCATAAGAGTCATTTGTTCAGGAATCAAACTACATTAGTCATGCTGTACAGCTTTGTATAAAAAACGGATCAGTTCATAAGAGTCATTTGTTTCGGAATTGATTGGACTAGACTAGAGTGGTTACACTATATGTGTTTGATTCACACACAAAAAAAGTTCATAGGAGTCGTTTATTGGAGAATCAGACCACACCGGTCAAACTTTTTGATTCTGATTCACTAAAAACAACCATCTTATAAGAGTCATTCCTTCATGAATCAGACAACAAAAGTTATGTTTTGGACAACTTGATTCACTAAAAACAACCAGCAAGTAAGAGTCATTCATTTGGGAATTTGTGTTTGATTCAAATTAGCCACATATTGCAACTAGTGGAATCAAATGAATCTTACAAACTGAATCTTTTTAGAGAATCAAAAACATGAAGTCAGACAAGTGTAGATGAAGGAATCAAACTAGTTACACAGTTGATTCACTAAAAGAATTGGCTCATAACAGCCATTCATTTAGGAATCAAGGTACTTTAGTCACTTTGAATGTGTTTGATTCACTAAAAAGAACTGGTTCATAAGAGTCATTTGTTCAGGAATCAAACTGCATTAGTCATGCTGTATGTTTGATTCACAAAAAAGATCATAAGAGTCATTTGTTCAGGAATCAGACAACAAAAGTCATGTTTTGGACAACTTAATTCACTAAAAACAACCAGCAAGTAAGAGTCATTCATTTGGGAATTTGTGTTTGATTCAAATTAGCCACATATTGCAATTAGTGGAATCAAATGAATCTTATAAACTGAATCTTTTTAGAGAATCAAAGCCACTTAACGCAACTAGTGAAATCCAATTCCGAAAAAAATAGTACTGATTTCCCAAGCAAATAACGGTTATGAATCTATACTTTTTGCGCTATATGTCTTTCCACTCACTACAAAGAGAACCGGTCAGTCATTCGTTCAGGAATCAGACTACACTGCTACTAGTCTGATTCTTGAATGAATGACTCTTATGAACCAGTTCTTTTTAGTAAAACAAATCCACATAACATGGCCAGTGTAGTCCGATTCACAGGACTAATGATTCTTAGAAGATGATTCTCTTAGTGAATCAAACACACACAGCACAATTAGAATAGTCTAAGTGATTCCTGAACAAATGACTCTTTTGATTCCCACTCTCACCTTCCTGAGCAGCAGTCCGTGTGAGATGTTTTCTGACAGAATGAATCCAGACACCAGGTGATGAATAGGCCCCGCCTCCCCGCAGTGAGGTCGCAGCACGAAGGTGTGGAAGCCCCGCCTCCTGCTCGCACACAGACAGTGATTCAGAGTGATTCACGCAGTGATTCATATTCTGGTGCTGTGGCGTGTTTCAGTACCTGCGCAGGTGGTTCAGGACGGTCATGTTGGCGTACATGTAGTACAGATAGTACGAGTACGGCGGGTTGTCGTCATCACACCAGCGCGCCGGAGACGGACTGTCCAGGTTAAAGATGTGATGCTCCGGTTTAGACTCGTCGTCCACGCTGTCGAACCCCACCACCTGAACAACACATTCAAATGAAGGTTTTGTGGCTTGATTTAAAATGTTCCCTTCGGGTAAAACAAACCAAAGTTCCTGATGACATCATCCTGCACTGTAAAGATTTTTGTCCAATCAGATGCTCTCGAGAATGACGCTGACTAGCAGTAGCAAAGTAAGCTCATGGCCGTGACGTAAACTAATAACTTGGCTATTTAATTATATACGTAGTTAATTATAATCCATTGTAATTAATTTACCATATATGCATAATTCACTTTTTGGTCGATTTATATTATAATTGATCATAACGCGTTATGATTTGATTATACACTCACCTAAAGGATTATTAGGAACACCATACTAATACTGTGTTTGACCCCCTTTCGCCTTCAGAACTGCCTTAATTCTACGTGGCATTGATTCAACAAGGTGCTGAAAGCATTCTTTAGAAATGTTGGCCCATATTGATAGGATAGCATCTTGCAGTTGATGGAGATTTGTGGGATGCACATCCAGGGCACGAAGCTCCCGTTCCACCACATCCCAAAGATGCTCTATTGGGTTGAGATCTGGTGACTGTGGGGGCCATTTTAGTACAGTGAACTCATTGTCATGTTCAAGAAACCAATTTGAAATGATTCGAGCTTTGTGACATGGTGCATTATCCTGCTGGAAGTAGCCATCAGAGGATGGGTACATGGTGGTCATAAAGGGATGGACATGGTCAGAAACAATGCTCAGGTAGGCCGTGGCATTTAAACGATGCCCAATTGGCACTAAGGGGCCTAAAGTGTGCCAAGAAAACATCCCCCACACCATTACACCACCACCACCAGCCTGCACAGTGGTAACAAGGCATGATGGATCCATGTTCTCATTCTGTTTACGCCAAATTCTGACTCTACCATCTGAATGTCTCAACAGAAATCGAGACTCATCAGACCAGGCAACATTTTTCCAGTCTTCAACTGTCCAATTTTGGTGAGCTCGTGCAAATTGTAGCCTCTTTTTCCTATTTGTAGTGGAGATGAGTGGTACCCGGTGGGGTCTTTTGCTGTTGTTGCCCATCTGCCTCAAGGTTGTGCGTGTTGTGGCTTCACAAATGCTTTGCTGCATACCTCGGTTGTAACGAGTGGTTATTTCAGTCAAAGTTGCTCTTCTATCAGCTTGAATCAGTCGGCCCATTCTCCTCTGACCTCTAGCATCAACAAGGCATTTTCGCCCACAGGACTGCCGCATACTGGATGTTTTTCCCTTTTCACACCATTCTTTGTAAACCCTAGAAATGGTTGTGCGTGAAAATCCCAGTAACTGAGCAGATTGTGAAATACTCAGACCGGCCCGTCTGGCACCAACAACCATGCCACGCTCAAAATTGCTTAAATCACCTTTCTTTCCCATTCTGACATTCAGTTTGGAGTTCAGGAGATTGTCTTGACCAGGACCACACCCCTAAATGCATTGAAGCAACTGCCATGTGATTGGTTGATTAGATAATTGCATTAATGAGAAATTGAACAGGTGTTCCTAATAATCCTTTAGATGAGTGTATATATATTTCACCCATAATTTGAGCTAATTTATTCATTAAATCGTTACAGTTAAGCTGTATTCTGCTGCCAGACCAGTAGATGGCGATGTCGCTTTGTAAAATAACACTATGCGCCTATAGACTGAGCATGTGATGCGCTTGACATCACCATTTACCGTTTTTGTAGTTTACACAGGGATGATTATGGTATCGTTTCCAAAAACGTGCACTTTTGAAACCCGTTTTCAAAAGTTTGCGTTTTCAGGCCATCAAAATGATGTGTAAATGAACGATCAAAACACATAAAATGTTTTCTGTTTTAAGTTGAAATCGATGTTTTGTAAACAGACCCAAACATTCAGACTCTTTAATGTCTAATGACTATGTGGTTGTATGGGATCGCACTAAACGATTCATATTGGTGAATCAATTCAATAAATGATTCACTGATTCAATTCCCAATTTAAGTGTTCCCAGAAGTCCCTGCGCATCATTTGACTTCATCTTTGTGGGATGTTTATTAAATCCTACCTTTTATTGCTATGTTTTTGATTAAGTTTAATGATTGTGTTGATCGTTGCGTTATTTATGATTCCAGCATTCAACATTCAAGTGATTCAGTTTATGGAGGACCAAAACTGCAAAGAAGAAATGTGATTGATAAATATGTATCCCTCATAAATTCTTTATTATTTTCACAGTTTTGTTCTTTGATATCATTAGAGAGGTGCGACTCACGTGTTGCAGGAAGAGGTGCAGCTGCGGGTGGCTGCTGGGATTGATGGTCGCCTCGAACAGAGGCAGGAAGATGTTCTCCAGCATCTGCTGGAAGTTGCTCAGCTGCTTCTTTGTGCGGTAAACGTCACTGCGGACAAACACACGGCACATCACACTCGTGGAAAGACCCCGTAAAACATGAAAACTGTGTGTGTGTGAGTGTGAGTGTGTGAGTGTGTGTGTGTGTGTCCTCACAACAGTCGAGGGATCTGGATCAGCCAGCGGACGTTATCGGAGTAGACGGAGTGAGAAACGGCCCACTGCGCCAGATTGTCCCACTCGTCCATGGAGCGGCCGTAGATGGACAGACGCAGCTCGGCGTTCTGATATTTACTCTCCTCCAGGTCTGACATCACTTCCTGCACACAAAGGAAGTCACACGGCAGCGCATTCAGAGCGAGATATAGACAACTATTTGGGTTTGTTTTTATTTTAATAGGCTTTAGTGAAGAATTATTAGTTTGAACTGGGGCTGCCAAAGATAATGTGGAAAATTATGAGATTAAATAAAATAAAATACATGTTTAATGCTGCAAAATATATTTCAATTAAGACATTATCAATAAAACATTTCCCCCCTTTTCTTAAAAAAAAATCTGA
>RJVU01049134.1:72681-99615 GCA_003731715.1 Anabarilius grahami
TAGTACTTATTAAAAATAAAAGCAAAATATTACGAAATAGTATTGTAATTCAGTATTTCTTCTTGTCATAATGTATTAATGCTATTGATGAATCTCAGTCACACTTCACATAATGAACATTAAACATCAAATATTTTCTGATTAGACTCACAGAGCGTATGGAAAAAATTAGTTAATTGCATTAAACCAGGTTAGGACGCAGTGTGTGTGTGTGTGTGTGTGTTTTACTTGACGTCCTGACTGATCTGTCGCTCCAGACGGTGGCGTTTCTCCTCCAGCTGTTCTATGGGACTCTCTTCGGGAAACTCGTACGGAGCACAACGCATGTCGCTGTCCGTCAGACTCCTCGCCAGCAGCTCCTACAACACACACACACACGTTACACAACACACACACACGTTACACAACACACACACGTTTAACACACACACGATACACACACACACACACGTTACACACACACGTTACACACACACACACACACGTAACACACACACGTTTTACACACACACACACGTTACACACACACACACACAAACACCTACACACACGGAAGTTACAGACACACACATTACACACACATATTACACACACACACACACGTTACACACACACGTTACACACACACACACACACGTAACACACACACGTTTTACACACACACACACGTTACACACACACACACACAAACACCTACACACACGGAAGTTACAGACACACACATTACACACACATATTACACACACACACACACGTTACACACGTTACACACAGACATGTTATAAACGTTACACACACACACGTTACACACACACACACACACACACATAACACACACACGTTACACACACACACACACAAGTTACAGACACACACATTACACACACTCATATTACACACACACACACACGTTACACACGTTACACACAGACATGTTATAAACGTTACACACATTACGTGTTGCATACACTCATATTACACACATTAAACACACACAATACACAAACTNGACACACACATTACACACACTCATATTACACACACACACACACACGTTACACACGTTACACACAGACATGTTATAAACGTTACACACACACGTTACACACACACACACATAACACACACACGTTACACACACACACGTTACACACACACACACACAAGTTACAGACACACACATTACACACACTCATATTACACACACACACACACGTTACACACAGACATGTTATAAACGTTACACACACACACGTTACACACACACAGAAGTTACAGACACACACATTACACACACTCATATTACACACACACACACACACACGTTACACACGTTACACACAGACATGTTATAAACGTTACACACATTACGTGTTGCATACACTCATATTACACACATTAAACACACACAATACACAAACTTATTTTCACACACGCTTTACACACACACTCATATTACACACACGTTACGTACACACAAGTTACACAGACACACACGTTCCACACACTGATATTACACACACGTTACATACACGCTTTACACACAGATGTTATACACACGTTAAAACAAAGATGCAAACGTTACACACAGAAATGTAAAAAACATGTTACACACATTACATACTCATATTACACACGTTAAACACACACATTACACACTAACACACATTGCACACACTCATATTAAACACACACACATACACACACACACACTACACACTTATTTTTCACGCACGCTTTACACACACACACACACACACACTCATATTACACACATGTTACACATGCATTACACAAGTGTGTTAAACACACTCATATTACACATACATTACACACACACATTACTTACACAAGTTACACAGACACACACCCGTTCCACACAAACATTACACACAAGTGTTGCACACACACACATTACACACACGTTACTTACACGCACACAAGTTACACAGACACACACTCATATTACACATGCGCATTACATGAGTGTTACACACTGGTGTTACACACACTCATTACACACACACACAAACACACACAAACACACACATTACACACGCGTTACTTACATGCACACAAGTTACACAGACACACATTCATATTACACATGCGCATTACATGAGTGTTACACACTGGTGTTACACACACTCATGACACACACACACACACACACAAACACACACGTGTTACACACACACATATTACACACAAGTTACATGCACATTACACACACACACACACACACACACGTTACATGCACGTTACACACACACACGTTACACACACATTACAAAAACATTACACACACTCATATTACACACATGTTACATGCACATTACACACACACACGTTACACACACTCATATTACACACACAAACACACACACACACACACGTGTTACACACACATATTACACACACGTTACATGCACATTACACACACACACACGTTACATGCACATTACACACACACACGTTACACACACATTACAAAAACATTACACACACTCATATTACACACATGTTACATGCACATTACACACACACACGTTACACACACACACACACACGTTACACACACTGATATTACACATGCATGTTACACAAACACGTTACACACCCTCATTTTACACACACACACACTACACACAAACACACACACTACACACACACACACACAAACAGGTTACACACCTCAGCGATCTCCTTGTATTTTCCGTCCATGGATGTGCGCAGGTCGATGGGCAGGTGTTTGTGGGTGACGGGAGTGCCGGGCAGAGAGCGCTGGGACACCAGAGGCCTCTGCTCAGCAGAAGCACACAGATCTACAACACAAACACAGCAAACTCATGCAGCATAACGCTAATAATGATGGTGCGTCTAAGTAAATTCGTAAAAAAACCTCTACAGACGCACATCGAAGGAAGGACCCGAAGGTCACAGAGACTTTTCATGCCAGAAAGGAAGAAAGCACATAGCAACCAGCCACAGCTCCCTAGCAACAGCATGGCAACCAGCCACAACTCCTTAGCAACCACATAGCAAAAACTAGCAATGCCCTTGCAAACACTCAGCAACATACTAGCAATCACCTAGAAATCCCTAGCAACCGCATGGCAACCAATCACTACTGTACATCAAATGTCGGATGCTCCTGTTTGTCCAGGTTCTGTTTATTCCATCAGACTGTCAGAAAGGTTCAAGTTCATGGTGACAGTACAGCAGTGTGGAGTTATTAAAGTGTGTGCTGCACCTGCAGACGACACACGCGCCCCTCAGTGTCACGAACACACACACTTCACACACACTCAGCACATGTGACACACTCTTCATGAACTCAAACACACATTTCATGGAGATTGACACTGAAACAGGTCAGATGAACAAGAACTTTCTGTCTGAACACTGAAGAGTTTGACTCCTGTCATGTGACACTACCTGTGATCATGTGACACGCTTTCCACGACATTCCACTGAAGCATCTCAGTCCAGTGAAAATAAATACATCTCACACACACACACACACACACACACTGTGAGAATTTCCCCTAAGCACATGCAGAGGTTCCGGACGCAGTACCTGATCTCTGTTGGGATGCTCAGGATAAAAAGCACTTCCTGTCCAGCTGTATGTGCGTATGTCTCTGCTCCTACAGCCTCGCCGCAGCTGATTCTCTCAGTGTGTGTCGGGACGTTTGGCTCGTACCACGTTGCAGATGGAGGCGGGGGGGTCAGTGGTGGGACGCACCACTGTGTGCTTAAACACAACCCACCCCTGCGTTTACAGAGGAATCCTGGGAAAACCAGCATGAACTCTGTGTGTGTGTGTGTGTGTGTGTGTGTGGCTGCGTCTGCAATGCAACACTGTAGTGTGTACTACATCAAACTGTACTCAATAATGAGTGTCTCAAAATTAGTATGGAAGCCCATTACAGACACACAAGAAAGAAAATCATACTTTGGTAAATCGTAATTATGACATACTAAATAATAATTATGAGATTAAAAATTGAAATTGTGACAAACTTAATTACGATGAAAAATCTAAATTTACTTGGTTATGGCATTTAAAGTTCAAAATTCTGACATACTATGTCATCATTATGATATTAAAAAGTCAAAATTGACAAAAAGTTGAAATTATGACACACTAAGTATTATTTATGAGATGAAAAGCCAAAATTATGATAAACTCATAATTATGAGATTAAAAAGTAAAAATTGACGTTAAAATTGACAAAATGTTGAAATTATGACATAATTGACAAAAAATTGAAATTAAAAAGTCAAAATTATAACATATTAAGCAATATTTATGAGATTAAAAGCCAAAATTATGACAAAATCATAATTATGAGATTAAAAAGTAAAAATTGACGTTAAAATTATGACAAAATGTTGAAATTATGACATAATTGACAAAAAGTTTAAATTAATAAATTGAAATTATAACATACTAAGTAATATTTATGAGATGAAAAGCCAAAATGATGACAAACTCATAATTATGAGATTAAAAAGTAAAAATTGACATGTTAAAATTGACAAAATGTTGAAATTATGACATAATTGACAAAAAGTTGAAATTAAAAAGTCAAAATTATAACATACTAAATAATATTTATGACATGAAAAGCCAAAATGATGACAAACTCATAATTATGAGTTGTAAAATTGAAATGTACTTTTATCACATTTAAAAGACATTAGTTATGACATTTAAAAGACAAAATTCTGAAATACTGTCATAATTATGAAATTAAAAAGTAAAAACTGGCATAAATCGAAATTATGACAAAAAGTTTTAATTATAACAATTGACATACTATTTCATAATTATGATATTAAAAAGAGAAAATTGACAAAAAATTGAAATTATGACACACTAAGTAATATTTATGAGATGAAAAGCCAAAGTTATGATAAACTCATAATTATGAGATTAAAAAGTAAAAATGGACATGTTAAAATTATGACAAAATGTTGAAATTATGACATAATTGACAAAAAGTTGAAATTAAAAAGTCAAAATTATAACATACTAAATAATATTTATGAGATGAAAAGCCAAAATAATGACAAAATCATAATTATGAGATGAAAAATTTAAATGTACTTAGTTATGACATTTAAAGGACTGTCATAATTATGAGATTAAAAAGTAAAAACTGGCTTAAATCGAAATTATGACAAAAAGTTGTAATTATGACAATTGACATGCTTAGTCATAATTATGATATGAAAAGTTCAAAATCGACTTAAAAACTTATAAATGACAGAATCGAAATTGATGAAAAATTGAAATTATGGCATATTAAGCCATAATAATGAGATTAAAAATACAAAATTGACAAATTCAAAATTGACAGTTTATTTTTTTAAATGATTTCTATACAATAATTATGACTTTTATATGTCATAATTATAACAAAAGGTTGAAAATTATGACATACTAAGTCAAATAAAATTGTCAAAATAGACAAAAATTCAAAATTTAGATTAAAAGTTGAAATTATTATTTTCAATGCCATAATTATGACTATTTATGCCTTAATTATAAGAAAGTTGAAATTGCTATGTCATAATTATGAGATTAATTAGTCAATTTTGACATAAACAGTCGAAAATTAACAGTTAAAATTATGACTTTCTATGCGACTTTTTTTGTCATCGTTTTGACATTTTAATGTCATAATTATGATTTACAAGAGCATGATTTTTTTTAATCTGGCAGAAATGGGCTTCCACACACATGACCTCATTATCTTGAGTGTTTATTCAGTCATTATAAGGGGACGAGAGGAATCGTAGCGCTCAATACGGCGGCTGTAGCCCCGCCTCTCAGTCGAACGAGCCAATCGAGAGCCAGAACACATATTCACTGAACCAGCCTGAAAAATTAGAATTTTAGATTTCTAGAAAGGAACATCTTTTATGACGCATCACTTTCTGAAAACTGTGTTCATATCTTTGGTGTTTTTAACCAAATATTTTTGTCTGTGTTCGAATAGAGCTGCACTTGTTGACAAATGGCTGCTCAGGGGCGTTTCCGAGCAGACGGACTTAATTCAGCAGGTATCATCTGCAAATTGAAATATATGGTTCTTTTGCATTTTTAAGCGAATTGTGCATAAAAGACATTTTCTTCTAATTTCTGAACAACCAATCACAAACTGTTTCAGATAAGCCCCGCCCCTGAATGACACTTAAAAACCAAAGAAACTGTTATATTTCAGTCAGACAGTCTTTAACTGGACGGTTCTTGACCACAGTAACTGTGAAGTGAACTTAAACACACACAGAGAGAGAATGGGCTTGTGTTATTGTCTGTAACTGAGTGTCTAGACTGAGGTTTATAGACTCACACACACGGGTTCATATTTAGAAGCTGTGACGGTATTGGCTGAACACACACATTGTGCCACTAATGAGAGATTTGTGTTCGTTCTGTGTGTGTGTGTGTGTGTGTGTGTTGAGAGTCTTAAAGGCATCATAACCGCAGCAGACACAGATGTGTGTGTGATACGGGTTGATCTCTGTGATTAACTGTCCTTTAAACTCTATAACCCTTCAGCCCAATGACTGCAACACACAGACACTCCATCCAGCAGATGGCGCTCTAAAACAGAGTAACAGACACTGGTTTGTTTGTTATTTTATATCGTTTCCTCACGGTTCACTGACCTGCTGAGTATTACAACTTTTTATTATTTTATAGTATTTAACCATATTATTAATTACAATAGATTTTGACTTGATTTGTTTTTTATTTTTTTCATTGAAATTCTGACATTAAAAAGCAGAAATTCTAACATAACTCGAAATTATGATATAAAAGTCGAAACTGATATACTAATACTAAAAAAATTGACAGTTCAAATTATGACAAATTGTAATAACATACAAAACAAATAAATCACATTTATTAGATAAAAAGTTGAAATTCTGACATTATGAGTCCTATTTATGAGATGCGTCAGAATTATGACTTAAAAATATAATTATGAGATTAAAAAGTCGAAATTATAAAATGCTAAAATTGACATACTAAGTCACAATTTTGAATTTTAATGTCATAATTATGACAAAACCTTGACATTTTGACATAATTGACATACTAAATCATAATTATGAGAATAAAAACTATGACTATTATTTTTATGATTATTATGATACATTTGGAATCATTACATACTAAGTCCTAGTTATGAGATGACAAATCAAAATTATGACTCAAAAATTTTTAATTATGAGATTCAAATTCGAAATTCTGACATTAAAACTTTGAAATTATGAAATACTAAAATTGACATACTGTCACAATTTTGATATTTAATGTCAGTATTATGTCAAAATTATGACAAAGAGTAAATTATGACAATATAACATAATTATGAGATAATTGACAATCATAATTGAGGTTAAAAAAATTGACAGTTGAAATTCTGACAAATTCTGACATTATAAATCCTATTTATGCGATACGTTGAAATTATGACTTAAAAAGTTATTATTATGAGACTAAAAAGTCAAAATTATGAAATACTAAAACTGACATTTAAGTCACAATTTTGACTTTAATATCATAATTATGACAAAACGTTGATATTTTGACATAAAAAGTCAAAATTGACATACTAAATCATAATTATGAGATAAATTTGGAATCATTACATACTAAGTCTTATTTATGAGATGACAAATCAAAATTAAGACTTAAAAAGTTATAATTATGAGATTAAAACGTCAAAATTCTGACATTAAAACTGAAATTATGAAAATTATGAAATACTAAAATTGACAAACTAAGTCATAATTGTGATATTTAATGTGATGATTGTCACAAAAAAAAGTAAATTATGACAATATAACTTAATTATGAGATAAAAAGTTGAACTTGACAGACTGATTATGACACGTCAGATTTTGACGACTTGCATTTTAAGTCGTTTTATTTCTACTTTTTGACACAAGAATAAGTAAATAATTAGACTACAACAATAAAAAATACAATACGCATTATAATTCTTATTATTATTAATATAATGTTGAAATATTGTTATATGTATACTGTTATGATGTTATATATTATTATATTATATTATTATTATATATTGATGTTATTGTATGTTATATTTATTTGATTTCTTTTGGTAGTCATAGTATTAGTAGTATTTATGCTGCTAGATTTGTACAAAGTTGTTTTGTGATCTAAACTGATGTATTTTCATCTTTGTTTTGGACTTTTATGCTTAAAATATTATGTTTCGCACTTATTTTTATTGATTCGTTTAGACACATTTTTAACAATCCCTCGTGGTTTCGTCTGTTTCAGATGAACCATAAGGTTGCAGGTTCAAACCCACGAACCGTCCGTGTCACACGCGTGTGGCCGTTTACATGTAGAGCTGTGTTCCGTGTCTTCTGAGGCAGGACACACACGCTCTTGTGTAATTCATGAGCCCTCGCATCACACGCCTGGACGAACACTTTCCCAGAATCCCACGTTCTCGTACTCCGCATTTATCATTAATATATTGATGCGTTTGGGCCGAAACAAACCAAACTGCCTGGAAAACAGCGAAAGTTTCTGTTCTGAGATCAGTTTCACACTGACCGTCATTAATTCATGATTACAAACCACGTCATGCGCGTTTGACCAGTGTAATAATGATGAGAATTATTATAAAAATACAATTATTTAAATAAAAATTAAATACTTATTTTCATATTAATTCCAGGTTCAGTTTAACTAAAAAAAAAGCACACACACAAAAAAGAAAAGAAACTCTCAAAGCGGCCTGAACTGCTCTGAAGATACTGTCCCGTATCACACCCCACCCCGTCTATCTCTCTGCCCGTCTGTCTCTCTGCTGCAGTGAGACTCACCCGGGCTGGTCCGGCTGTGTAAACTGCCTCTCTTGACTGGTTTGCTTTTGCTTTTGCTCTGCGCCGGAGCCGCGCTGGGGTCCGACATGCTGCCGCCTGTCTGCCTGCGCACCGGACGGATGGAGAGGGAGACGGGCACGAGTGCAGGGAGACTCTCTTATCAGAGCAGGAAGATAGGGACAGGGGGCGGGGCTTGGGGATCTCTTAGCGCAGTAGTGGAGGCGGGGCCACTCCCTTCCTACATCAGCAGAGGGGAGGGGCTTAGGATTCCCCTACAACACGCTCGGCCTCACTCTGATCTGTTGCTGCGGCAACCATGCAGCAAGAATTGCATCACTGAGAGAGTGTGCACGGCAGCATACTATTTCTGCGGTATGCAGACTGCGTGCAGCAAGTATTCTAAAATAAACTGTACTTGCAATTTTGACAAAGTGTGCAGTATACAACAGAGCACACTGTGGGGTAATGTTTCCCACAATGCAATGCATTTGGCAAATTAACACATTTTTACCTGATCTTCTTGTCTCATTCGATCAAACTGAAAGCTTTTATCATAGCATACTACTTTGTACTGTTTCATACACAATTTTTTTTAAATAGTATGCATTATGTTCTGCACATTTACTCATTCGATTAAACTGACAAAAGATTTGATCATAGCTTACTATTTTTGAAATAATACTATGTAGTATGCATTATCACATTTACTCATTATTCGATTGAACTGAAAATATTTGATCATAGCATACTACTTCATACTGTTTCATATACTTTTTAAATAGTAGTATGTAGTATGCTTTATGTTCAACACATTTACTCATTATTCGATCAAACGGGCAAAAGATTTTACTACTACATACTGTCATATACTATTTTTTAAATAGTATGTAGTATATATTGTTAAGCACATTTTCTCATTTGCTCAAATTAATAAAAGATTTTATCATAGCATGCATTATGTTTAGCACATTTATTCATTATTCGATTAAACTGACAAGATTTTATCATAGCTTATTTCATACTGTTTCATGTACTATTTTTGAAATAATAGTATGCAGTATGCATTACGTTTAGCACAATTACTTATTCGATTGAGCTGACAAAAGATTTTATCATAGCATACTACATGTCATACTTTAAAAAAATAGTATGTATTGTTCACATTTACTCATTCGACTGAACTGACAAAAGAGTTTATAATAGCATACTACATACTGATTCATATACTATTTTTAAATAATAGTATGTAGTATGCATTATGTTTAGCACATTTTCTCATTCAATCGAACCGAAAATATTTTATCATAGCATACTACTTCATACTGTTTCATATACTTTTTATATAATAGTATGTAGTATGGATTATGTTCAACACATTTACTGATTCGATCAAATGGGCAAAACATATTACTACTTCATACTGTGTCATAAACAATTTTTTTTTTAAATAGTATGTAGTATGTATTGTTCTGCACATTTTGGCAAATTAACAATTTTTTTCCTGATCTTCTTGTCTAATTTGATCAAACTGAAAGCTTTTATCATTGCATACTACTTCGTACTGTATCATATACTATTTTTTTAGTATGCAGTATGTTCTGCACATTTACTCATTTGATCAAACTGACAAAAGATTTTATCAGCATTTTATTTCAAACTGTTTCATATACTATTTATAAATATTAGTATGCAGTATGCATTATGTTTAGCACATTTACTTATTCGATTGAGCTGACAAAAGATTTTATCATAGCATACTAAATGTCATACTTTAAAAAATAGTATTTAGTATGTATTGTTTACATTTACTCATTCGACTGAACTGACAAAAGTTTATCATAGCATTCTACATACTGCTTCATATACTATTTTTAAATAATAGTATGTAGTATGCATTATGTTTAGCACATTTACTCATTCAATCAAACTGAAAATATTTTATCATAGCATACTACTTCATACTGTTTCATATACTTTTTAAATAATAGTATGGATTATGTTCAACACATTTACTCATTCGGTCAAACAGGCAAAAGATTTTACTACTTCATACTGTGTCATATACTACTTTTTTTAAAATAGTATGTAGTATGTATTGTTCAGCACATTTTGGCAAATTAACACATTTTTTCCTGATCTTGTCTAATTTGATCAAACTGAAAGCTTTTATCATAGCATACTACTTCGTACTGTATCATATACTATTTTAAAAAAAATAGTATGCAGTATGTTCTGAACATTTACTTATTTGATCAAACTGACAAAAGATTTTATCAGCATTTTATTTCATACTGTTTCATATACTATTTATAAATATTAGTATGTAGTATGCATTATGCATTATGTTTAGCACGTTTATTTATTATTCGATTGAACTGACAAAAGATTTTATCATAGCATACTACATACTGTTTCATATACTTTATATAATAATATGTAGTATGGATTATGTTCAACACATTTACTGATTCGATCAAACGGGCAAAAAATATTACTACTTCATATTGTGTCACATACTATTTTTTTAAAATAGTATGTAGTATGTATAGTACAGAACATTTTCTCATTTGCTTAAATTGATAAACTATTTATCATAGCATATTATTTTTTTTAAAAATTTTAAATAATAGTATGTAGTATGCATTATGTTCAGCACATTTTTACAGACCGCACAGTCAACACAGACTTATACGCAGACTACTTTCCTAAGTATATAGTATGCAAAAAGCAATATGTCAAAATACTGACAGTCCGTTAAAGAAGCTGATAATCAGATATAATGTTCATGAGGACTTTAACCTCTGTTACACTGAGAACTTTGACCTGGGTAAACATTCACCTAATCAGAAGAATTCTGATCCAGAATTATGTTTTGGTTTTTTTTAAAGGTATTGATGAAATTATTATTAATATAGTGCCAAAGAATGAAAACATCACATTACAGATTCAGACCAGTGCTGTGTGAAGATTGTGTGAACTACAGTGTTATTGCATTATTGTTTGTTGTGTGTGTAGTATGGATGAATGGTGTGCGTGTATGCAGAATGATCTGTTATACAGTGCTAAGAATATTGTATAAAGTTGTATGATGTTATAAACAGCTGTTATTCTGGACTCACTCGACATGTCTGTAGATTCTGGTCCGGTTTTGATCCCAACTCAGCTGCTGATGAAAAGATGAAAATTAATAATTATGGCAAATACTTTCGGTATTTAATATTAGCAGAACTGCTTAAGCTCTTCCGTTCATCCAGATTTCAGAGTCTGTCACACATTAAGAAAACTCGGAGTGGATTCTGACCGCTTGAGTTTTTCAGGAACTTTGATAAAATTTCGCTGAGAAATGGAGTCGCATTTAAAGGGACCGCAGCACATTTACAGGCAGGATCCGATCTAAACAAGACTTTTATTGAATGTGATTAGAATAAGGCCAACAATTGCTGATGTACACCAGAGTTATGTTAAACCACTAAATTGATAAAATAACGCGTAAAAGTTAAATCAGACTAAACGATGTGTTTTATAAGTGATGTCTGGATTCATTCAGCACCAGCAGGAGACGCTGTTCAGTTCAAAGTATTAGCTTTGCCCCAAGTATAGATCTCTGTTTTTAATTTATCAAAATATTATTTATTTTATGTTGTATCTTTGGTGAGTCCAGGTCATGTTTAGTCAATTTCTTTAAAATTTAGGTGAACTTTAAAAATATGTTAGTTTCTTAGATCTTTTGGAAAGCTTTTACTATTGTTTATTAAACTACCGTTGGATTCAAACGGGCGTTGACCGTTATTGACCGTTGGAAAAACGGTCACTGGCACCTCAGATAAATTGTTAAGCATCTCCCGTTAAAGCAAGAAAAAGAAAACGCCCTCAACTCAGGCAGTTTAAATTTGATCAATTTCTCCGACTCCAGTCCAGTAGGTGGCGGAAATGCTCTTTCACATTGTTTTGCCTTCCGCTATGAAATGGCAGAAGAAGAAGACGACAGAAGACTGCTCCCTGAATGCGGATAAATAGATGTCTTTGTGTAAGTTAATGTTACAGCAGCTGTTTGTGTTTATTTTTTATCGAGATAGAAATATCTGTCAATTTCAATGGGCATTTAAATGAACTTTAGATATAATGTAGTTCAGAATAGTGTTTTGTTTTTCGTGGCTTTTATAGGAAATAACAGAGTTGAGTAAACGTAAGTAGTTTTACTACAAAATATATTTTATTGGGAGGTAATAAATCAAGATCAGATAATAATAAACACAAATGAACTTGATTTGCATAATACCCGGAGACTATTTAAGGATTATTATTGTTCTGTAAAAGGACTGTTCATGTAAATAGATGCTGTTTTCACCTCATTCATTATGCTGATGTCTTCAGATCTCCCGTAAATTGTCATTTGAAGCTCATTTCATTGGTGTCGACAGACTGAGGCAAACTAGGTAAGAAATAAATTATTCTGAAATAAAAGATATCAATCTTAACAGCCTTTATACAGCATTTATTTTATTACTCTGTGATAAAATATTTATTCAAATAACCAAATCCTAATAATCAAAATCTCAGCTAGATGGCAAGTTAAATGAAGTTAAACTCTGATAGATTTAAAATTGTTTTATATAGATAGATTATGGAAGTTTGTTTCCGCCATGAAGTAAAAAAGGTACTTTTTATGTTTATATCTCACAATTCTGACTTTGTTGTCACAATTGCATGATATAAAGTCATAATTGTGAGATATAAACTTGCAATTGCATGTTATAATGTCCAATTGTGAGGGAAAATATATTTTTTTTCTCAGAATTGCGAGTTTCTCACAATTTTGACTTTATAACATGCAATTCTGACTAAACACCCAATTCATTCACTAAAAAATTAATATAAATTAGGGCTGTCAAAAGATTAATCACATCCAAAATAAAAGTTTTTGTTTACATAATATATGTGTGTGTACTGTGTATAATTATAATGTATATATAAATACACACACAGACATTCATGTATATATTTAAGGAAAATCGGTTATATTTATATATAAAATGTCTTTATTAATATTTATAAATTATATAAATATATAAACAGTATATGCATTCAAATATTTCTTAAATATAAACATGAATGTGTGTGTATTTATATATACATTATAATTATACACAGTACACACACATATATTATGTAAACACAAACTTTTATTCTGGATGCGATTAATCTTTTGACAGCCCTAATATATAAATCTAAAAATGTTTGTTGCATTATTCATTTTTACATTATTATATATATTGCATACTATAGTAATGTACTAAATGTTAAATGTATTTATTTAATTTTAATTTATATTGATTTTATTTTAATCTAATTTAAGATATTTAATAGCTTAATAATGACTACAATTTTTAAATCAGATTTATAGTCATTTTAATGTAATGTATTTATTTACTTACTTCAATTTTATGTATTTCTTGATTTATTTTTTACAGATTTTCTCCTTTTCCACGGACTCCCTTGCGGCGCCTGCAAGATATTGACATGATAGAGTTAACGTTTAGCACATGCTACTTTTATTCAATTTACTCATATTTCCTTGTTTATTTTTCCATCCCAGTTGAACAACTTTTTATCATGTTCATTTCAGGTCTGATGGAAGCGAAAGAGGAACTGAATGAGGTGGAGGAGAAACATCATCATTCCGTCGCTGGAGAAAAACCTTCGAATGCCTCGCCGCCGGAAACCTCTTTCTCACAGAAAGCCAACAAGTCTTTCACCTGCCCTCAGTGCGGAAAGAGTTTTGCACGGAAAGCGAGACTCGAGCGGCACATCAGAATTCACACCGGAGAGAAACCCTTCGCGTGTGTCGAGTGCGGCAAGAGTTTTGCGTGCAAAGCCAGACTCGCCAGACACGTCAAAACTCACACCGGAGAGAAGCCGTTCACGTGCGATTGGTGCGGAAAGAGTTTGGCATGCAGAACGAGACTTAAGAGGCACATGCAAACGCACACCGGAGAAAAGCCTCACGTCTGTCTGCACTGCGGAAAGAGCTTCGCGTGCAACACGAACCTACAGAGGCACGTCAAACTTCACACCGGAGAGAGGCCGCACACGTGCCCGGAGTGCGGGAAGAGCTTCATACGGAACGAGAAGCTCAAGAGTCACATGACCATCCACACCGGAGAGCGGCCTTACGCGTGCGAACAGTGCGGGAAGAGTTTCCGACACATCAACGGCCTCAAAGATCACCAGCTCTCTCATTCCGCCGTGAGGTCGTTCAACTGCGAACAGTGCGGGAAAGAGTTCATCACCGCGTCAGCGCTGAAGAGACACTTCAAAGTGCACTCAGGCGAGAAGCCTTACTTGTGTCCTCTGTGTGGAAAGACTTTCGCACGGGTGGATTGTTTTAAAAGGCACCAGGAGGTGCATAGCGGTGTGAAGGATCACGTGTGCTTCGAATGCGGGAAGGCTTTTGTTACGGCCGACCAGCTCAAGCAGCACCAGAGGATTCACGCCGGAGAAAAACCTCACAAGTGCGCGCTCTGCGGGAAGAGTTACGCTCGTTTACCGCAGCTGATCGCGCACGAGACGGCGCACCGAGAGAAGCCGCACCACTGCGCTCTGTGTGGGAAGAGTTTCAAGCAATCACGCCATCTACTGATTCACGTGAAAAAGCATCATCCGATCGAAACGCTGATTGTGGAGTGAGGCTTTTGAACGTCGTTGCATGTGTGTGAAATCTACTGTGTAATCTGTTTGGAAAAATGTGTGTCGATGCATATTGTGCTGCTGATTATGGATGAAATTGTATTTTTATTTAAATCAAATGGTTTCAGCATTGCATCTGAGTACTGTAGTGAATAAACTCTAAGTGTGCTTGTCTTCATTAAAATATTTTATAGGAGTATTTATCAGATTTTGAATTATGTCTGATGAAAAGTTGGATGAATTTTGATTCTTTCATTACTATTACTATGATTAGTTGTGTCCCTAGATGGCGACATTCTAAAAAGTATAACGTGAAAAACGCTTAACGTGGCTTAATGTACTAAGACGGTGATATTAACAGACCAAACTCAGTAAACATCATACTAATAAAGTATATTATGTACAGAAAAGCAGTTGAGCGCAGAATTTGAACGCAATGCGTTTAATTTCACGTTAAGTGTTTTCCTCCCATAGAAAACATTATAAAGAAAACGCTTAATGGAGCCTACTAAGTGATATTAAAAGATAAAATTCTGCACAAACTAATTTTTCTGTATAGTATGCTTTATTAGTATGGTGTTTACTAATATTGGTTCGTTAATAACACTGTCTTAGTAAATTAAGCCACGTTAAAGGGTTAGTTCACCCAAAAATGAAAATTCTGTCATTAATTACTCACCCTCATGTCGTTCAACACCCGTAAGACCTTTGTTCATCTTCAGAACACAAATTAAGATATTTTTGATGAAATCCGATGGCTCAGTGAGGCCTGAGCAATGACATTTCCTCTCTCAAGATCCATCAATGCACTAAAAACATATTTAAATCAGTTCATGTGAGTACAGTGGTTCAATATTAATATTATGAAGCCACGAGAATATTTTTGGTGCGCCAAAAAAAACAAAATAACGAATTATTTAGTGATGGCTTAGTTCTAAACACACCTTCGGAGCGTTATGAATCTTTTGTGTCGAATCATGATTCGGATCGCGTGTCAAACTGCTGAAATCACGTGACTTTGGCGCTCCGAACAGCTGATTCGACACGCTGATTCATTATGCTCCAATGCTTTCTGAAGTAGTGTTTTGAAATCGGCCATCACTATATAAGTCGTTATTTCGTTTTTTTGGTGACCAAAAATATTCTCGTGGCTTTATAATATTAATATTGAACCACTGTACTCACATGAACTGATTTAAATATGTTTTTAGTACATTAATGGATCTTGAGAGAGGAAATGTCATTGCTGGCTATGCAGGCGACATCTGAGTCATCGGATTTCAACAAAAATATCTAAATTTGTGTTCCGAAGATTAACGAAGGTCTTACGGGTGTGGAACGGCACGAGGGTGAGTAATAAATGACAGAATTTTTGGATGAACTAACCCTTTAAGCTTTTTCATGTTAAGCGTTGTCCCCACAGAGGTTTCCTTAAGTTCCTTTTATTATGTTTTCTAACAAAACAAGTACTATTTTGCTCTTTTTAAGTACACTTGTTTTATGTCATGCTGACATGTTGCAGCAAACTAGCATCGTTCAGAAGCAAAAGTTTTCATTTATCAATTTGTTTAATTCCGCAAGCTATCGTAACTATTGAATAATCAGCGCGGCATATTCGCACATTCAATTCGTGAAATATAACCGTTCCTTTCAACCTTTTCTTATTAATGATTCAGTTGAACCTCCTGCGAAACGTTTGTTAAACTCTCTGTACGAGTAAAATATATGAGGTGTTATATTTTAGCAACATTGCCAAAGAAAATATGGTTAATCTTTAATAGTAATTATTGCTAAGGACACAAATGTTAATGGTGTTCTTTTTTGTTAAGCAATGCAGTCGAAAACTAGAGTGTAAATGATTTTGCTACTAAAATGGCTTGTGAACAATCTTGGATTTTATAAAGAATCTGTGGCACTGTCAATTATGTTATATTTCTGAGTTCCAAATCACTATCCATATGCTGCTCACTTCATCCAGTAGGTGGTAGAAGTGCACCATTGCTGTTTTTCAACAGCCATAAAACGAAGAAGAACACGATCTGGAGGAGCAGTAAAGATAAGTGTGTAATTTATTTGATTTGTTGAATTAATGGTGCGAGATTTTAAACAAAAATGCTGTCAGCGCAATGTTTTTTTTTGTCATACAGGGACTATAGAATTAATTATGGTTGCATCTTCCAATCATGTTTATTTAATAGTCTTATGATAAATCATGTTAAAGCAACACAAAAATAACCAGCGGTAAACAACTGAGTTAAATGACATTGAAATTAAGATGAGAATTTGAATTATTGGTGATGTAAGCAAACAACGATATTTTTTAAAATGTTTGGAAAGATATAGGCTTATAAATATGGATTTCATGACGCGATAATCTACCGTAAATGCAATTTATGTTTTAAGTTAATTCACGTAATGTTTATCGCTATCGCTCCGTTTGCGCGGGTAAAATGTTCCGTATTCTCGCCGTGATTAGAACGCTATTTGAAAAGTTACGAGAATATTTAACACAAAATAACAATCTTTGAACGTTTATTTTTGTATTCCATTCAGAAAATATCAATAACATCATAAGAATATTATGTTCTCAGAACGTTTTCTCTCAATATTACATGAACGCATATCAAATATTAATAATGTTGTAAAAACGTTCTATAAGAACTTTTTATTTTTTCATGTACAGAACATATGTGAAAATTGTGGGAACGTTCCCTGATAATAAAATATCTTAAGTACAAAAAGTTTATTTCAATATGTTTCCGAAACCGCTTTGACTGAATCAGTGAGTTTTAAAGGCTCATCAGACTGATTAAAATAAATAAAACAAAATGTGTTTTTTCGATTTAAGAACAGACTCATTTTAGGGTTCTTATCAATTCTTAATTCCTTGACTTTTACAGTTCCTTCCTCTACATTGGGGATCGAAAGTTTGGGAACCCCTTTCAGAATCTGTGAAAATGTGAACAATTTTTAACAAAATAAGAGAGATCATACAAAATGCATGATATTTTTTGTTTAGTACTGCCCTGAGTAAGATATTTTACATAAAAGATGTTTACATATAATCCACAAGACAAAAAAAATAGCTGAATTTATAAAATAACCCGCTCAAAAGTTTGTGAACCCCTGATTCTGAATACTGTGTGTGGTACCTGATGAACAAACAAGAGACTCATGAACAACATCACAAAACACAAAAACAGTAGTGGATCATCAGGTAACCACACACAGTATTGAGAATCAAGGGTTCACAAACTTTTGAGTGGGTTGTTTTATAAATTCAGCAATTTTTTTTGTCTTGTGGACTAAATGCAAACATCTCTTATGTAAAATATCTTACTCAGGACAGTACTAAACAAAAAACATCATGCATTTTGTATGATCTCTCTTATTTTGTTAAAAATTTTCACAGATTCTGAAAGGGGTTCCCAAACTTTCGATCCCCACTGTATATGTTAACTATGGTACAGATCACAGAAGATGGATATATATTTAAGAATTTATGATAGATAGGTAGATAGATAGATAGATGCTTAATGTGTGAATATAATTTCTGTAGGTGATTTAATATTTGATTTTGGCAGATCTGCTCCTCCAAACCATCAGGAAGAGCTGAAATCTGCAAAGACAGAGTTTATTGAAGGACAGTGAGAACATGAGAGATCCAGAACACTGCAGAATGAAACACACTGAAGAACAAAGAGGTTGGTGTTTATTCCTGATTCTTCATACGGACATGATAAAATTAACGTTCTCTAGATTTGGTATCTGTTGTTATTAGGGCTGCCCTCAACTCAAGATTTTTATAGTCGACTAGTAGTCATTCATTTAAGCGATTAATCGCCTAATCACGCGTTTATTTAAATAAACCATATAAATCAAAGTAATGAGCCTTTAATCGCCTATATATAAGCGCACATATAAAGCTTGCATCAGCGCACAGGCAAACATAATTATAAAAATGGTGTGAAAAAACAAGGAGACTGAACATTTTAATAATATATTAATAAACTAGTGTTTTTTGTGCACCTATATGCTTTCATATGGATTGCATAATCTGAGAATATTTGGTTTAGATTTGAAGCGGTTCATTTCAAAGTAGACATTTCAAGTTTTCCATAGATATATTCCTCATGTCTGCGAGGCAAATATATGCTGAGTTTCTGCTCATTTTTGTAACACGCTCAAGTTCACTGAGACCGAGACGGCAGAAAGCGCGAAAAAAGCACAATGTTTATTGTTATTGTGAGTTTACAGAAATAAAAGCAAACCATTTACGGTTTCGAATGTTGGATTATTATTATCTGTGTGACCGAAAATGACGGAGTATTTTAAGTTAAATGCAAGTGATCTCACCGGAGCCTCCTGATAACCTTGTCTCTTAGTGCGCTACGAAGCCTCTAAAGTTATACCTTAACTGAAGATATACCTTTTCTAGGAGGTTGCTTAAGGTATATCTTCTTAAGTGCGATGTTACCAGGTGGTGCTGAATTGGTTGATATCGATGGCTTCGATAATTCACTCTTTGCAGGGGCTGCTTTACTGCTTTATGTGAGAAAGCGGTGATCTTTATAAAAGAAGCACTTCAGAAGTAGAAATTGCATTTATCAGGACTAATGATTTGGGATCCAAATTGCAAACTAAATCTATATTGTAATTTATCTATATTCTGGGGGTTTTGTCTTTTTTATATAGTCTAGTACTTCATTCAAATGTGTATTTAAATGTCTGAAACCTAAAATAAACCTGTTGTGGTTGAAAACACCGAACAGTTGTGATATATGAAAAGCGCAGAGCGCGCATCTGCTCAGCGCCAAAACACATTTGAATTTAGCAGTGAATCTTTGCATTTTATTCTTTGCCATTATCCTAATTGATCCTAATTGTATTACAACTTCAGAATTATATTCGTTTAGACTGTCGATAGTGATAAGGTATAGCTAAGACTGGTCCAGACCAACCTTATGAACGAATAACTTATTATAGAAAGTATACTTAATTAAGAACGTTTCGGGAAACACATATTGACGTTAAGGTACAGTTTAAGAACTAAGTAGAGTTCACGTTTATCTAGGTTAACGTTAGAGCAAGCAGACTTTTAAAGTTGCTACTACTTACATGTTTCAAGTGATAAGCCATATTTGAGGTTGATGAATGATAGGCGGTTGTTTGGATTTCCTGCCGGCACAGACTGCGTGACTTCGCTACTTCCTGTGGAGTTTTTTTCCCCTGCAAATAACCAGTGTTAATTTTGACAGCAAATTTTCATTTAGTTTTAGTCGTATTTTAGTCATCGGAAATTGTTTCAGTCTAAATATCAAAAGATTTTAGTCGACTAAATCAACAGTAGATTTAGTCGACTAAATTTTAATTTAGTTAAATTGTAATGCATTAAGTAAGGATTTCTCTAACAATACACAGATCCAATACACTGATATACATCTGATATTCTCCAAACTGTTTCTGTTCACTTAAGACAACCAACTGTACTTTACTTGCCATAGCAAGTTTAGTTTAAAGTTTTAGTAATTTTTGGTGTTTATGTTTTTTAGTTTTTGATGTCAGCTTTTAAATGTCAATATAGTTTTATTTATTTTTTGTTAGTTTAATACATGAGGTTAAGCTGAAGCTTGGAAACTAGATGAAAGAAAATAAGTTTCCATTTTTATATATAGAAATAAATTTTTTTTATGGTTTTAGTTTACGTTAACTATAATAGGCTAAACCTTATACTTGTAAAATATATTGAAAAATTAGTCAAATAATGTTCTTAATCTTTCCTTCCTGTGACAGAAGATACAGTAGTTTACTATGAATTAAATAGAAATTAAATTAAATACAGTTTATTATGTAAGCAAAATAACAATAATGACCAGGAAAAAATAATAATTATAAACCATACTGAAATACACCGTGACTCTTATTCTGAAATGTCTGCAGTCTGTACTGTAGCAGGCTACTCACGAGGGAGATAAAAAATGCATTCTTACAACCGTCTAAAACATACTACCATTTAAACTTTGTATAGTAAACATTGTCATAATTCATCAACATTAGCTTATAAGCAATCGCATGTCATAAATATTCACTATTCATTAAAGGTACAATATGTAATATTTTTGCAGTAAAATATCCAAAAACCACTAGGCTAGTGTTATATATTTTGTCCAGCTGATTACTAACAATATCTCTAATGTTTTCAACTACTTCTAAATCATGAGAAAATTCCCATTCTAAACAGTGACACGGGGCAGTGCAGTCGCCTGTCAATGACGTCAGTTACCCTTTGTTACCGCCTTTACTGACGTAGAAACCACATGACAACAGTGTCGTGGACAAATGCGGAAGTAGTGTCTAGCGTCCAGCAAACCACTAGCTTGCTTCAAGCAGTTCCTTATTTACTTCTTGCACGTTTTATGGTGGATTGTGTTACTTATTTATGGAACATAATTACTGTTTACCATCTGCCGCTGGTTCTGTCGACAAGGACAGCTCCCGTAAACGAAAGCGTACGGGCCAACCAAACGACCCAAGAAGAGTTTGGGACAAGAGGCATACACGCCAAACGCGGGGCATCGCGTCTCTAGACCCGCGCGAGGACGCGTCTGATCCATAGTCTGATCGCGTCTTTGCATTGACTTTGTATGTAATCTACTCGCGCAAATCGTTGAACTGGCGTTTGCTATGTATGCCCACTTATTGTGTTTGAATGTACACGAGTGTATATATTTGTTGAACAAGCGGTAACCGTTTATATACAATTTAAAATATATCAAATGTTTTTAATAGTTTACATAACTATGTGAAGTGCATATTCTTAGGTCATAATGAAGTTGCAATTCATCATGCTTTATTTTATATATTAAAAATGTGTTTTCTTGAAGACTAAAGTTTATGCAGGTGCAGTGTGTAAGGCTTGATTTTCCTGCTAAACGAAAACTGAGATCAAGCATCCTGCAATAAAGCAATAAAACTTGCCTAGAGAAGAAGATCTCAAAGAAGTAGCAATTGACAACACCTTGCCCTAACCCCAAAAAGGACAACGCCTCCCCCACCATACACACACACACAAACACACCTTCCCTTCCCCCTGACTGAAAGTTATTCAAAACATATAATGTAACTTGTGTATCTATTGTTTTTCCCTTTCATGTTTGGTATCATTTTAAAAGTCTCAGTGCGATTGGTAAAATGGTCTCAATTTCACAGCAGTCACTAGAATTATGAAGAAGATGGAAAATTAAGGAAAATTCTGTCCTCTTTTTGGGTGGTGTCTCTTCTCCTCTCCCCCAAAACAGGTGTTGGTGTAATAAACATTTACGATCCTTTTGTTCTGGTCCTGGTATAAAAGGTAAAGAGCAAAGCAGTCATGGGGGATCTTCTGTAGCCAGAACCCCCACAGAGATGGGTGAATGTTTGAAGACATTCACCCATCCCTGTGTATATATGCATTTCTTTGAGTAATCGATGTTATGCATTTAACATTTCTGAACTGGCTTCTAATTGTCTAATTGTAATGTAATTGGCATGATATATTTTACTTGACAAATAAAATGTTATATTTGATTTACTCTGGATTCTTCTGAAATCATTATGACCGGTAGATTATTGAAGTCCGTTATTTCCGTAAATCTGCGTCAGGGCAGGTCAAACTAGAGAGCCTCATGAAAGGAGCATGTGGGCACATCATGGGACTTTTTGAGTTTGTCTGTTATTGACTTAGCAAGTTGCAGTATCGTGACTAAGAAAACTGTATTTTTGTATGAACAAGCATGTGGCGGTTCGACTCAAATGCATTAGTAAACTCTGCACCCTCTGACTAAGAATCATAAACTGGCGAATTTATGTCCGTGAGAACGCAGTCGGCCGATGCGAATTCTCTAAGCGATAATGGCTCCGTAATGAAAGAATAATTGAAAATAAGAGATACCCAGATAATCAAATATCTAAATTAATACATAACAAATGATTCATTTCTAATTGGAGACACAACCCTTAGAATAAGAATCATTTGAAATTGGAGTCAGATTAAACGAGTGAAATTAAGTGAACTTCACAGAGACGCTGAAAAGGCATACACGCGTTAACCTTCGCCCAACGCCGCCGGACTCCGTTTTTGGGCCGATGGAGGGTTCCTTACAAGTGTTATTGCATTTGGTTATTTACTGATTTTTTTCACCTGACAAGTTAAACAATGTAAATAAATACAGTTAGTCAGTTAGTGTTATACAGAAATATGAATCAATTATTATTGCAAATGATATTGGTAAGTTCAAAATAACATTTATTATTATTGATTTGAACACTTGAACCTGTGCTGTGTTATCACACCATCGAATTGGACAAACTTTCTAACATCTATGACTAAAAATTTTCGATGTAAACCTTCCATTACTCGGGTCTAATTCAATATAATAAAACTATGACATCAAACACAACATTTATAAAACTTTACCTCATCCGTTAAATCCATGAGTTATCTTTCCGTCGGATTGATGGCCGTCAGCGGTTGGGTAGAAGACAACAAATCCCATCATTCCACGCACCTTCTTAGCGTCATCAAACCACGCGATTGTTATTGTTTTGGTTGTGCGCCCTCAAGTGGCAGATTCTACGAACTGTAGCTTTAATTGTGAAGCAGTCTGGGCGAGCCTGTAGGGGGCGCCCCGTTTCCGGCGGTTAGATCAGCATATTACACTTCAAATGTGCGCATCTTCCACACAGGACAGCAGTCCTGACTGGATATCTTCCCTCTCTATCATTTTCATCTCATTTTTATTCGTTGATGAAAATTAGAGTAGATTTTAGTCATAGTTTTAGTCATTCAAAACGCATTTTTATTTAGCCATCATCTCGTTTTCGTCCGTGAAAAAATGTTGTTGACGAAAATTATTCGTCAACGAAATTAACACTGCAACTAACTGACTAACACCAATTTTGGTCGACTAACCCTCTTCTCCTTGACTTTTAACGGTTAGTCGACTATTAGAGGGCAGCCCTGGTAGTTATAAAATGAAGTGAATATGAATTTTGTTGAGATTCCTTTATCAAGTTTTTGCTTTTGTGACTTTTGTTGATTTATGTTCGTTGTAGACCTGATGGAAGTGAAAGAAGAAGAAAAACATCATTTCATAGTCGGAGAAAAATCACGTACTTGTTCACCGACTCTTGATAATGTTTCACAAAAAAGAACGAGAGCCAAAAATGTTTTCATCTGCCCTCAATGCGGAAAAAGTTTCACGCAAAAAATAGGTCTTCAGAGGCACATGAGGATTCACACCGGAGAGAAACCATTCGCTTGCCCACAATGCGGGAAGAGTTTCGCATGTAAAAGAAACCTTATGGATCACATAAGAACTCACACTGGAGAAAAGCCTTTCACGTGCGATCAATGTGGGAAAGGTTTTGCATGCAAAACAGGCCTGAACCGGCACACAAGGATTCACACTGGAGAGAAACCATTCATGTGCCCTCAATGTGGACGAGGTTTTGCACTATCGGGAGCCGTTAGGAGGCACATAAAAATCCACAGTGGAGAGAAACCGTTCGCATGTGATCATTGCGGAAAGAGTTTCACGTATAAAGAAAACCTCAAGGAGCACATGCGGATCCACACTGGAGAGAGACCCTACGCTTGTACTGAGTGCGGAAAGAGTTTCACACATGTCAGCAGTCTGAAAGAGCATCTTCACACACACTCTGCAGAGCGGCTGTTTAACTGCGAACAGTGCAGTAAAGCGTTTCTGTCGTCGTCGATGCTGAAGAGACACCTGCAGGTGCACGTGCAGGAGAAGCCGTACTTGTGTTCTCTGTGCGGGAAGAGTTTTGCACGGCTGGACGGTTTTAAGGAGCACCAAAAAATTCATAGCGGAGTGAGAACTCATGTGTGCTTGGAGTGCGGAAATGGATTTATATCGACCTCGCATTTGAAAACACATCAGAGGATTCACGCCGGAGAGAAACCTTACAAGTGTTCACGCTGCGACAAGAGATTCAGTCGCTCAGGATCCCTGAAGGCACACGAGAGGATCCACACCGGAGAGAAACCGTATCACTGCACTGCATGTGGGAAGAGTTTCACTCAATCAAATCAACTGCTGAGTCACAGGAAAAAGCTTCACAGTCGTGTCACAGTGAAACTTGAGGGGGGTTTTTCTTGAAGGGAAGTGATATTAAAATGATTTCTCAAACATCAAATCATCATATTAGAATGATTTCTGAAGGATCATGTGACACTGAAGACTGGAGTAATGATGCTGAAAAATTTGTTCACAGATTAATATTGCATATTACTGTTTCTATTTCTATTATAACTATATTTACAGAAAATGTTCGTCATGCACTCAATGTGGGAAGAGTTTCAACCAATCAGTCACAGGCAAAAGCATCACCTGATGTTGTCGTAATAATAAACTCGTCATCATCAAGACCAGCACTTTCCTAAGAGGTTCGTTTGATAAAATACCTGTAGTGTTCTTTATATGTCACAGTATGAGTTCAGCTTTTAGTGTGAATGAAAATATGAAAATCAGATCCTTGTGTGTGTGTGTGTTCAAAAGTTAGGGGTCAGTGTATTTTCTTGAAGGGAAGTGATATTAGAATGATTTCTTAAGCATCAAATCATCATATCAGAATGATTTCTGAAGGATCATGTGACACTGAAGACTGGAGTAATGATGCTGAAAAAATTGTTTTATCTTTCACTGCAAAGAACTTACAATCAGCAATATATTAAACACAAAACAAGGATCTGGTAAAATTGTAAAGACAGTTTCAAAATCCATTAAGAATAGAATATAGATAACATCATAGACTGAAATCACTTCACACTCCAGCACAGGAGGTGGCGGTATGCACCAAAAAGCTGGTATGCGACCCGCCAATACATCCACAGAAGAAGATAACTTCAGTCTGGGGTCTGATCGCTCCAAAGATGATAATCTGGGGTGAGTAAAAAATATCTATTTTCTGATTATGTGATGACATGTGGACAACATGTCACCTCAAGTGCATCAAAATGTGGCACATGTGGAAAACGTTACTGATGTGTGAAAAATATCTCCACGTGTTGTTTTAACGTGCATCACATCTTACCACATGTCTCACACGAGCACATTAAATGCAAGTAAAGTGTCTACTTTGAATTTTTCAAATAAGTTTTAGGGAATTAAATGTCAATGTGGGTGAAATAATGGTCTTTTGTGGAACATTGTTTATGTAAAAATTGGCAAAAGTGGCAATTATGGGATAACAGACAGAATATTATATGTATTTCAGACCTAGTGGAGTAATAGTAGCCTAATAATAGTAAGTAACAGGCTAAACATAATGATTTTAACTTTATTAATTATACATGTA
>RJVU01049213.1:0-11896 GCA_003731715.1 Anabarilius grahami
CTGACTATAGAACCCATCCCGTTTGAAGATCCAGTAGTGTCATTTACTTTTCAAATGTCCTATGGTCAGATGAAACAACAAAAAAAATAGAGCTTTTTTAGCAGCAAACACTTAAGATGGGTTTGGTGCACACAGGGGTAAAAAGTAGCCCATGTGTACAATGAAATATACTGCTGTATCTTTAATGTTGTGGACTTATTTTTCTGCTGGAGGTCCTGGACATCTTGTTCAGATACATGGAATCATGGATTCTATCAAATACCAACAGATAAAAATCTAAACCTGACTGTCCCTGTTAGAAGTCATATAATGGGCTGTGGTTGGATCTTCCATCAGGACAATAATCCAAAACAAACATCAAAATCAACACAAAAGTGTGTCACTGAGCACAAAATGAAGCTTCTGCCATGGTCATCCCAGTTCCCTGACCTGAACCCTAAAGAGCCTGAGTGGAGTGAACTGAAGAGAAGAAGCAGCAACATCTGAAGGATCTGGAGAGATTCTGCATGAAGGAATGGTCTCTGATCTCTTCTCAGGATCTTGTCAAGGAATGATCTCTGATCTCTTGTCAGGTGTTCTCCAAACTCATCAGGCATTATAGGAGAAGACTCAGCTGTTATCTTGGCAAAAGGAGGTTACAAAAAGTATTGAATAAAAGGGTATGACTAATTGTGAGCAATGTGTATTAGAGAAAAACATTTCTCTCATAATGAGATTTTCCCCCCATTTAAAATTATTATTCTCCAATGAAAGGTTGAATTTTTGTAGATTTTTAAAATTAAAGATAAAATTATTAATGATGCAGATTTATTTTTCACAGCCTTCTATAGTCATATTTACAAAGGGTATGAATAATTTTGAGCATGACTGTATTTTATAACCAGTAATCCTAGTCGAAACATAATAATATCCAGTTGGGAACCATAATAAAGCATGTAAAATGTAGTTAAATATAAATATATACCTAATTTTTAATGCAAACACTGAAATATATTTTACCTCTTAAACTGTCTGGGAAATTGGCACCTGTCTGAAACTGTAGAATTAAATACAAAAAAATAAGAATGTAATACGTTTGACATATCAATCAAAATGTGAAAGATTTGTAATTATACAAATATTACCTTCAGATAATCTTCTTTTAAAACATGATGTAGGGCCTTACAAGTCTCTGCAACAATCTTGGATACAGTTCTGGCTTGGCCCCCATCCTGAACTGGAAACTGAGGCACTTATAGGTTTCACCTTTAAAAATATAACAATAATCCATACAAACATATATTCATAAACAAAAAGTAAGTTAAATGGTCCTAAAGCAAATCAAAAGCATACAAACATCTTACTGCCTCGTCCAGAGGTGGCATTTGCTCGTCGCCCTTTTCTGACCAGTTGCCAAGAAGCGCAGAGTTACAGCAAGCCTATCCTTTACAGTGATTGCTAGCCTTAGTCTGGTGGCCTGTCGTGAAATGTGAAGCTCCACTTTTTCCACAAGCAGATTGAAGTCAATATCATATCTGTTATTAGATAGCATGTGATAATAGTGAGCATGATGATACACTGTTTTTACGTTAATGTTTATTAACTGTTGTACCAGTTGTCATGGTTGTTAGTTTAGCTCTGCTAATAAGACAGACAGGGATAGCTGCATACTGTAATGGGCGTGTCAAAAGGTGAAATGCTACAATTGTAAAGACCTTACGTCACGTCCATCATCATAACAATCTTCAGATAATGTTACTTGTCTTTGCTGAAACTAAGTTTGTTGGACATGAAGCAGCACTTGTGTGGTAATGTAATGGTCTGTACAGCGCCGTTTCAAGTCGAACAAGCTTCATTGAGGATCGCAGCTTATCGTTGCTTAACAACGGCCGACACCCCCGGAGTGCAAGCTCTAAAAATAGATTAATTTAACAAAGTTTACTCACCTCAAATTCTCTCTGTAGAGAACAAAGTCCATGTTGCCTCTCCAGCCAGGACCTCACCCATATCCTGCACGTTTTTCCTCTTTTTTCGTTATTTTCTGCACAAATATAACTGCAGATGAAGAGTGCTAGCTGTCTGTTTACAGCTATGTTCAAGATCTTGCGCAGTTATATGCCCGTCGTGACTCACAAATCGCTCAGTGCGGTCTCAGTCGTAACCGTTTGTGCTCTTCTCCGACTGTCAACGATTAAAATCGGCTCCAGTCGAACGAAACAATCGGAAAGTGTGTTCAGTTCAGTCTTAGAATGTTTCAGCTAATCGTTAGGTGTGTCCCCGGCTTAACTAAGATCTTCATCGCTGGCAAACAATAGGACGTATTTGCAGATTTGTTTTTAATTGACTGTAGGTCCACTGCCACTTCATCCAACGCTCCGAGTGAGAAACCGCTTCAGACGATTCATTGAGTGCAGCGAACTAAACAAATCATTAAAACTGATTCGCGAACCAATTTAGACAGTTTTACCAACTAGTTTGATCACTACGCATTTCTTAACATGTACAGTATTGCATTAAAATAAAGTAATGAGAGGAACGTTGCCCAACGTAGCGAAGTAAAAGTATAGATTTTTCATTAGAAATGTACTCAAGTTAAAGTACCCACGTTTAAATCTACTCTAACAAGTACAAATTTTCCAAAAAATTATCAAGTAAATATAATGAAGTAAATGTATTTCGTTCCACCTCACACATGCCCTGTTGTACACATGGATCATCCTGCAGGCGGACGGGGTGTGCGAGCCTTTAACCAGCTGTAGTTTAGGATACAGGTAGGTGCGGGTACCCAAACCTGGTAACGAGCCCAGCGGCTAAATTATTATACAAGCCTGCATTGTATAGATCTCGACTTTTTTCTCAAAATTTAATGAGTTTTTTCTCGTATTTTAATGAGTTTATTCTTAACATTTTATCTCGACTTTTTTCTCGAAATTTAACAACTTTAATCTCGAGATGGTTTTATTTTTTTTATTATTGCTTGGCTCTAATCCTCTTCCGTATTTTTCCCACCTAGTTTTCGTTCGTTTTCATTAACGATTATAACCTTACTCACCTTTCCGACAACGTTAAGTCGTCTCACCCGACAACCGCGACAATCTCCTTCTAGTGCCGCTCATGCAGGCTCAGCTCAGGTGCCGGTCGCATGCAGCGCTGCAGCCACGTAAACAGAGTTTGCCCTTCCCCTACTGACTTTCACTTTCGGACGGGTGCCCGAATATGAATGAGGCTTTGCTTTTTTTTTCACCTCGGAAGGGCAACTTGAGTCGAGAAGGGCATATGGGCAGTTGCCCGGGCAACCTGAGCAACCCCCCTGTGCACGTCCCTGGATGTTATCGACCCAAAGGTCACGAAGCAGCTATTTCATTTGATCTACCTTGCGAGTCAAAGCTGATTAACACTGTATATATGGTGGAAAGTGACCTTAGCACAATGAAGATTAAGCTTTTGGAGGCAACTGGATCTGCATAGGAAGGCTGTGTGTTTACCACATGCACAGGGATTTGCCATATTCCCCCTTCTCCATGTCTTCAAGGATTAACTGAAACTTGGTCCTGTCTAACCTTTCTGGATGAGAATATTGCAGATATCAGTTAATAAACAAGCACATATATGCCTATAGAATTAAAAAAAATGCCATTCTTGTATTTGATTATAGTCATTCATTCACTGTTTTTCACTGTGAACAAATCTTCCATTAGTCCCTTCCACAGGCCATTATGTCTCAAAGACTAAGGAATGCACCAAAAAAGAAAAGTTATGAAGACTACGTCCAAGGTTTGTTAAATTTTCACCTTTCAGTTTCTGCTACAATTTTGTTGATGCAGATGAAAATCTCAGAATTGATTTGATAATACCATGGCAATATTGCAATTTATTTTAGAGATGAGCTCATCTGAGTCCTTGCTGCCACCACCACCACCACCATAAAAGCACAAGTGTAGTTGTGCTGTTTATTTTGTTTGTAAAACTGGTTTACAAAAGTTTTAAGATGTGCTACAACAAATTTATAAGCATTTGAATTTGTAACTACACTGTAAAAAATTAAATTACCATTTGTACAACATACTGTGCTTTTTAAATGTCACATATATCAGGAATTGTGAATAACTGTGAATCTACATAAAAATACATGTTAGTCCAACAAAATTCACCAAAATGTCATAGCTACACATTAAACAAAGTTCCCTTTCGAAAGGGAACTCAACTCTGCGCTGATTGCGCTTTGGGGAACGTCACTCGTGACTCGTGTTCGAAATGCCAAAATCACAACACTCCAATCCTATTGGCCGGCGACAGCCTATGACGTCAAACAGCGCAAACCGTGACGTATAAAGGGAGCGCCTGAGGAAGCAGTCGACATCCTTTTGTCTTTTCGGGACTGTTTTGTTCGTGCCATTGTTTCACAAACTCCGGTAGGAAATTACTTTTTTTTTTGTCTGCAAACGTTCAGGAAAATGTGTTCATCCGTGTCCCCTGCGTTTGACACTTGATGTACACTTTTCTGGCATTTTTCTGTCTGGAGAGGAGCGAATGCATTGACGATGCTTGAGGGTGGCGTCTATGTGTGTTTGTCTATTATTCACTGCGAGCGTCTCTTCTGTTCGGACGCTCTATTCTCATTTGACACTCTTTCCGAGGGAGGAGGTGTCTGCATCTGTGCCTGCATTTGTAGCGGCGTGTATGCTGAGGCAATACGGCGGCTGCGATCATAGGGCTCGTAGGTGAGCTCGTTGGGAAGTCTGAGAGAATTATATTTTCTCTCAGCTTCCAGGGGCTGATGAGGGTGTATTGTTAGATGACTGTGACGTCCGTGTTTGATGTCGCCGCATCCGACAGCGACCGGCAATCGTTGGTTGTCAATATCATGTCGCTGCTTAAAATTCGCAAACATTAATTTATTGCACATTTATTGGAAAGTCTGAATTTATCAGAAGTCCGAATGTGTGAATATAAAACCAACTTTACCCAAGTTTCTTCTTTCACCTCCTATATATATATATATTTCTACTTGCTCAGGTGTTTTTACAGTTATGCTGCTGGCTGACCTTTTTCTAAGGCCACCTTCTGGCTTGATTGTAAAAGTGCTTTTAGGCTTTAAAGAACTTTTGATTTCTTCCTTCTTCGTGCTTTAAATAAGGAGGGAATATCTTTGTTCTACGAGCCGCAGGAAGGTAAGCTGGGTCCATATTTTTATGTTTATAAAAAGTGTGGACTTTGTTTCTCCTGTATAGCTTTCCTGAGCATGCAGTCAGTGAAGTTAGAAGGGGTTTTTTGGGCAAAATAACTGTAGCATTAGGTTGGCTATTTTTCAAAACATGCAGGCCGCTTTATGGCCGCTATTTTGTAGCCTCCTATGTTAGAGTAGCTTCTCAGCTAATACTTTAGTTTGGTTTGAGTTGGCACTCGTTGCTTCAGTTATTTGTCTGCAGGACGGCTTATCCGCCGCCTGACACTGTTTGCTTGCAGTGCTTCATTTTTCTCCTCGTATTTGAAGGTTTCAAGATGAAGCCCAAGCTTTGCTTGGCCCAGTAGGCCTTAGCTAGTGGCTAGGCTAGAGCTAGTTGGTGTTTTGTTGTACTCCCCGGTTAGGGTTTGTGTTTCACTGAGTGCATCACCTGTTGGATTGCACACTCAGGGTGAGTGTAGAGAGTCCTATTCTGGTTAGAATAGTACATTTACATTTACATTTATGCATTTGGCAGACGCTTTTATCCAAAGCGACTTACATTGCATTATCCTATACATTTGTATCCGAGTATGTGCAATCCCTGGGATCGAACCCATGACCTTGGCATTGCTAGTGCCATGCTCTAACCACTGAGCTACAGGAAATCATAGTATATAGAATATCCTACAGCAAGAGGATATTCTATATACTATATACAGTATAGAGAATAGTATATTCTCGACTTCCCCCAGTCGATCATGACCACAGCAGCTGTTTTACACTTGTTGTTAGATTGTTGGCTCTTTATTATAGCCTCTCTTTAATACAGCTTGTTTTGGAGCGCTGTTGGTTTACGATCACTAGTTTGCTCACGCGTTTTCACTGCCTAAGGCATATGCTCACGTTATGTGAGGTGTTAGGCCTTATAGGCCTTCCTTAGACCGTGATAGCATATTTATATGTACATTGCCTGTTGGAATGTGTAGGCTTAAGCTCAGGTTGTGTAGCTAGTTCCCCACAGTTATCGTGTAGGGTCTAGAACTGGTCCCCTTTGAGCATTGGCCCTGTTATGACCACGGGCTGGCGTCACATGGTGCTTAAAGTAGTAGGCCTTACCAGGCCTCCTTTGTAGCCTCTGTGTTGGCCCAGCTGGGTTGGTTATATCTAGATTCTTTCCATGGTTGGGTCATGTCTTATGACGCATGCCGCCATTGGCCACACACCCTCCATACGAATAGCCCTTAGCTCAGGCTTTTCGTTGAGTTCTGTGGCGTAGTGTGTACTTCTCCTACCTATGGGTTTTTCGAGTACTGGCCTGTTGGCTGGCATTTGTCATAAGTTACCACTGGTTGTTGCCATGTGTTCATGGAGGATGTAGGCCTCCTTTCGGTCTGCATGTTGGCATAGCTTTGTGTGGGTTTTTTGTATGTCTCTTCACCATGGGTGAGTCATGATTGCACTAGCTGACGCCGCGTGTTTCACGAGTCGTAGGCTTTCACAGGCCTCCCCACACAGCAAGAGGACTCCGTGGCAGATCGGCCGCGGAGGTATCGCGGCTTCCGGAACGAATCCACGAAGCGGACCTGTATCGGTGTCCACTTGCGCGCAGTGACGGATCCGCAACGGAGGCGGATCGCGGACCCGCAAATTGATACATACATCCGCCGCGGACCCGCAACGGACTGATAAAAATCCTGGCTCAGCTGGCCCGGGTCCATTTTGGACCCGTTTATCTTATTTTCAAAATCCCTTCTGTTCTTGCTGTAGGATAAAATAGGATAAAACTAAAATTATCACTAGGCCTAGGCTACTACAGCAATATAGGCCTAAGCTTAAATCTGCATTGCCTTGTATTTTTAACCTAACAATATTGTAAATAGGCCTAACAGAAAAGGTTCAAGTCAAGACATCAATTTACTGTACAAAAGTAATCACTACTAAATGGAAATATAAAATTGATATTTATGTTAAGTTATAGGTTATAGCCTATTCTGTTTTTGTTAAGAAGCCTATGTTGGCGAGGCTACTCTACATTAATTTTGTGGTCAAAACCTAATTTAGTGCTTTATAGGCCTAGGTCAGTGCAAACATAAAATATTTTATCTATTAGGCTACAACTTCAATGAAATGCTGCACTATGCACAGCTAAAATATCAGAAAATGATTAACTGGCGAACGACAAGAAGTTCAATAAAAAGGTTGTTTATTGTTTATTTTTTCGTTTGTGTGGAAAAAAGACATCCAAAATGCTCAAACAATATCAGCGGTATTAAATGTTTTCTTGATCAGAGCACATATTGTATGTGAATAAATCAGTGTGGTTTTGTAATGTTTTAAGTTTGTTAGGGTTCTACATACATTCTGTTTGGAGGTAAACTCTTAACTAGTGCTGGGCGGTATGACCAAAAATATATAACATGGTATTTTTCAAAATTATATCAGTTTCACGGTATATAAGGGTGTTTTTTCCCCTATGCATGACCGGGCGTTAACCACGTTTTCTACTGATTGAGAGAGGAAATACTGCAGTAGATTGACTAGAATGCCCTGTTTTACTGTCATGATGAGTGAATATTGTAGAAGAACTACACACTAGAGTTAATACAGGTTTACAAAGCCTCACAAAATGATGCTGTGGGGAGACAACAACCAATAAAACACAGACCTGCAACACACTCATTACAGACACATGAATATTAAAATATGACCATGGAGATAGAAAAAAAAGAGTTGAGGCACCTTAAGCATTTTAAAAATCTAACCCTATATAACAACAAACTGCCAAAATGAGGGAGAAACGCGGAAGTGTTTCTGGGGTGACGGGATGGGGGGCTTCTATGATATTAGACTGCGTAGCCTATAATAAAAGATAATGAATTTCAACCCTTATTCAAAGATCAACAGTCTGTCATTAGTCTTTAGACTGCCACAAAAAACAACATTAAAATCATGAACTAATGAGCTCAAACGAAAATAACGAAATAATTGTGTAGTGAAGTATTTTTTTGTACACAGTGCCGCGAACAATCAATCACTCCTTTACGTGTGCATCACTGTCCTCCTCGCGGCTGCAGCAACTTGCGCTCTTTTCATCAAGGCTTAAAACAATAAGGGGACAAAAAGCTCGTATTGTCTTTGTGCATATAGATTAATTAGATAAATTAATAGAATATGAAAATTAGCTTATCAATGCATATCTAAATTCGTGCCTAGCCGCCTACGGTATTTTTTTAGATCTTAGAAAAAAGATGCTGCGGCCAATGAGCAGCAGGCGGGGACTGGTTGCAGGACGACTCCGCAGACAGTTTTTAATGTTTATCAGACAATAACGACTCAAGATTTTGCTTTAGTATAATTTTCAGGACAATTAGGGCCAGATTCGGGATTCGGGACAACAGTTTAGATTTCGGGACTGTCCCGAATTATTCGGGACGTCTGGTCACCCTAATCTGATATATATGATCCATGTGGAGAACGTTGTTAATCTCATCGCGGCGCTCCGCGCAGAAACCGCTCTATCTCGCGCGCCGCATGTAGTTTGAATTCTCCGCTGTAATCAAGGGCTGAATCCGAAATCGCCCCCTATAACCTCAAATAGGGCATTATTTGAGGCGACAGCCATTTGTAGTGGTGTCCAAAACCATAGTGGACGTTATTGAGTGCACTCATTCAATCTCACATTGCACTGCAATAACGAGTGTACAGCCGATGCACACACAACAGCTGTCCGAATTCACTCACTCGTTTTCATTCACTCTTTCAAGTGAACAATATAAGTGGATAACGTAGGGAATAGTGAATGAGGCTTTAGGGGGTGATTTCGGACTTACCATAGGCTGTGCTGCGATCTCAGCTGTGCTCTCACTACAGTGCAACAGTGAAACGGGACCCTCTCAAACAGTGACGCTGCGCCGCGTTTGAACGTTGGTTAAGCGACACATACCTGTATTGCGGTATCATAACAAAAATAAATTCCAGTATTCCGTATGAACCGGTATACCACCCAGCACTACACATATACCTATCAAAATAGACTAATACAGAGTTTGTGTTCAATCTCTTGATCTGGGTAGTGGCAGTTATTGGGGAAAACTCACTATCTTCATGGCATCAAGGCCTTGTCCTGAAGCGCCAAATGCTGGGATTCACATCTCATCTGGTAACAAGAGCACAGCCATAATTGTAAGAACTCTAATGATATCTTTACCCCCTGATATTGTATTGGTGATTCAATTCAAACATTTTAGAGGCTGAGTATGAGCAGTGTGTAAGCTGACCAGATTTATGTGAAAAATAACAAATGCCTAAAGTTGTCGACCCCCTGAACCAGTCAGCATTTAAAGTATTTAAGTATTTGGTAACACTTTACAATAAGGTCCATTAGTTAACATTAGATACTAATACATTATTAAAATCTTGTTAACATTAGTTAATGCACTGTGAACTAACATGAACAAATAATGAACAACTCTATTTTCATTAACTAATGTTAACGAAGATTAGTAAATACAGCAACAAATGTATTGCTCATGGTTAGTTCATGTTAGTTCATACATTAACTAATGTTTAACTAATGAAACTTCTTGTAAAGTGTTACCAAATATTTAGTAAAAGTTATTTACGAATGTATCAGTAAAAACTCAAAAAAAGACCTAGAGAAAATATATTAATGACCATATCATCCTGTTATCATAATAGTTTATCATAAATACAAACAATATAACATTATTTGTCACCTCATCTCATTTCGCTGATTATTTTACCCTAAAGGCTCTTCACAGACACTCTCACTGAAACAACCAGGGGTTAAAAGGTTAGTTCACCCAAAAATGAAAATTCCGTCATTTATTACTCACCCTCATGTCGTTCCACACCCGTAAGACCTTTGTTCATCTTCAGAACACAAATTAAGATATTTTTGATGAAATCCGATGGCTCCGTGAGGCCTGCATAGCCAGCAATGACATTTCCTCTCTCAAGATCCATTAATGTACTAAAAACATATTTAAATCAGTTCATGTGAGTACAGTGGTTCAATATTAATATTATAAAGCCACGAGAATATTTTTGGTGCGCCAAAAAAAAAAAAAACTTATAAAATGACGGCCGATTTCAAAACACTGCTTCAGAGCGTTATGAATCAGTGTGTCGAATCAGCGGTTCAGAGCGCCAAAGTCACGTGATTTCAGCAGTTTGGCGATCCGAATCATGATTCGATACACTGATTCATAACACTCCGAAGCTTCCTGAAGCAGTGTTTTGAAATCGGCCATCACTAAATAAGTCGTTATTTTGTTTTTTTTGGTGGACCAAAAATATTCTCGTCGCTTTATAATATTAATATTGAACCACTGTACTCACATGAACTGATTTAAATATGTTTTTAGTACATTAATGGATCTTGAGAGAGGAAATGTCATTGCTGGCTATGCAGGCCTCACGGAGCCATTGGATTTCATCAAAAATATCTTAATTTGTGTTCTGAAGATGAACGAAGGTCTTACGGGTGTGGAACGGCATGAGGGTGAGTAATAAATGACAGAATTTTCATTTTCATTTTAAAATGTGATTTTCTTTTTCTTTCTTTTTTTCAAAAACATAAAAAAATCTTAGACCCCAAACTTTTGAACAGTAGTGTATGTTTGAGGATTTGCTTACTGGTTATGTGGTTTTTAGCCTGAGATTTTCTTCGACATGAGTGCAGGCCATCAGCATGGAAGAATTTAGGAACATAACAAACAGTTTATCACAGAGCCTATATAATGTTGGGTTTATTAGAATCAAACCAGCTGCAGCAGAGGTGAAATGCAGGTAAGAGAAAGTAGAATATATAGAATAATTTGTTTTAGGCTTACTTCATTTTATATTGCTCTGTGTTACTTATGTTTGGATGTCAGAACCTTACAAACTGTAATATTAAAAAATAATTTTGCAAAAGAAAATAGCATGGTGATATGGTTAAATATTTTGTGGGGTAACACTTTGGTATGGGAAACATATTTACTATTAACTTTTGCCTCAAACTCTTAATATACTGCTCATTAATAGACAGTAAGGTAGTTATAGCGTTTAAGGGTGGATATCAGGCAGGATTTAGAGATGTTGTAGAATAAGGTCATGCAGGTCAGAATTATTATCAGCTTTATAAGTAATAAACAGCCAATATGCAAGCTAATAAGCAACTAGTTTAAAGTGAGAATTGTTCCCCATAATAAAGTGTTACCCTTTGTGGAAAAATGCATATTAAGTTATTTAATGAGCTTCCTCAGTTCACCTGAGTTTCCTAAAGTTACTCCTCTATCAGCAGCTCTTCCCCCTCCGGTGTTTTAGATTTGTTCACTCCTGAAATCACAGAACATTTTTTCTTCAATGTGATTTGTATTAAATTATTCAACATTAAATGTAATCAAGGTAATTTGTTTACCATGAAAGATCATTTCATTTCATTTGATTTTTGCGATTTTCCTGTAAGTGATGTCAGTAACCAACAGCAGTTTAAATAAATTAGCTCACTTCCAATTACCCATTGACAGATTACCAACAAAACCTTAACAAAACTACCAAAGCCTCTCTTCTGAACATAAAGATGTGATTAAAAACGCAAACTTTCATAAGAGCTCAGTATATTAGCCAAACTGAAAACGGTTATGCTAACGGACATTTTAGAAGAAAATAAACTATTTTTATAAAGTAAATATTCGACAAAAATGTATCAATTACAGGTAAGAAACGTATCCAGAACAGTTTTAT
>RJVU01049301.1:9827-58962 GCA_003731715.1 Anabarilius grahami
ATAATTTTGACTCCTCCCTTTTCTAAAAACATGTTTTAAAGGCTGAAATGTGAGGTCTTAAAAAACCTTAAATTTTAGTTTTAAAAACTCTGTAGATTCTCTAAAAATCTGCCTGCTGCTGGAAGCTGAGCACTGAAGAGTTACTGCAAGTGTCATGGGAAGAAAAACTGCATATAAATATGGCTCAGGCTCTTTAACTGTGGATTCATTCTGTCACAATTATGAAGCCGTGTGTCTAAGCCTGTGTGAATCTGATTTATTGCTTTAGCCACTAGATGGCGGTGTGTGCTGGTGTTTCAGGACACCTCTTAGCCTTGATAAAATCACTGTAACAGTGAGGTACAAGCTGTGTACATAAAGGTCCATATTCGCTCACTGTTTTTTTGTTCACTGTTTTAAAATATAGTGCACTGTGTGCCTTTCACTATATAGGGAATAGTGCATAAGTAAACAAGTGAGTCATTTTGAACACAGTGTAAGTTACTTTACTCAATAGATGTTCTTGTTCCCTGCCAGGAGCTGTCTGAATCTTCTGTTGTCATTCTCCGAGAAAATCCCTGGTGCCTTATGGGAAGAGTTTCAATCGTCTGTCAAGGTCAGAGACAAGACATTAAATGTTTTTATTAACACAAAGGTAACATGTTGCATCTGTGGAACTGGTGTATGTACGTGGCTCATCAAATTCTGATGCAGAATGATACTTAAGGCCCGTTCACACTAAGAACGATAACTATAAAGATAAAGATATAGTTCTAAAAATCGGTCTAAATATAAAAGAATAGCACTGTCCACACCACAGCTATAACAATAATGATATAGAGAAACAATATCCTTGGGATCACTTTCGGAACAATTTTTTTTTCAGCTGTTGAATGATAAAACACTGACAGCCAATCAGAATCCATTCCAGCGCTGGTGGTGGATGAGGAGAGACCTCTGATATTATTGTAAAGCGCTTTGGGTGTACAGTAGTACATATAAAAGTGCTATATAAATGCCTCATTCATTCATTCATTCTAATTTAAGAGCTCGTGCATTTAAAATGGCAGATGACATTGTAAAGAGGTCCAGAAAAATCCACCACTGTTTGACAAGTTAAACCCTCTTTTCAAAGATACTTTAAAGAAAATGGATATTTGGAAAACAATAGGTCATACCCTCGGAATAAATGGTGAAGTATTAATGATGAGATCATTATGCCAGGCTAGCAAACAGTGTCAAATAAAATTATCTCAGATATCCAGCGCTAGTTTCGACAACATTGTCTTGCTTCCTTTGAAGTTGCAGTTAAAAAGACTAGGTGTTGTTTTTATTCCACTATATTGACTTCGTCAGCTAAATTCACTGTTAGATTAGATCAATTATAGCATCCTGAGGACATCTACTGGTTAAAGCCATGTAAATGCAACAAGAACAGCAAAATCATGTTGTACACACTTTAAAACATGAGCTTACAATAAACAGACCGTTCGTTATTCTTCGTTAATGTGGATGCAAATATAGTTATCGCTATAGTTATCTTTATAGTTATCGTTCTTGGTGTGAATAGGCCTTAAAGGAACAGTTCACCCCAAAATGAAAATTCTATCATCATATACTCACCCTCAAGTTGTTCAAAATCTGTATAATTTTCTTTGTTCTGTTAAACACAAAGGAAGATATTTTGAAGAATGTGTTAAACTGAACAGTTTTGGGGCTCCATTGACTTCCATAGTAGTTTTTTTCCTAGTCAATGGTGCCCCAAAGTGGCCTGGTTACAAACTTTCTTCAAAATATCTTCCTTTATGTTCAACAGAACAATTACAGAAATTATACAAATTTTGAACAACTTGAGGGTGAGTATATGATGATAGAATCTTCATTTTGGGGTGAACTATCCCTTTAACTCAGGGGTGCCCAATCCTGCTACTGGAGATGTACCAGAAGTTCAGCTCCAACCCTGAAGATTAGCCGATGCCGGGCTGTCGATTCATAAAATAAGCTATTTCCTCACAAAAGCGGTTTGTTCAGGGTAGTGAAACCTCTCCTCCATTGACATCCATTAAAAAAATGGCCTCTTGTCTCCTTCCCTGTGTACCGCAGCATTAGCTAGCCTTACACTTTTTTCGGCTAAGGTTGCCTTAAAGTGGCTTTGTTTGAACTTTGCAGGTAGGTGGATCTCCAGGAACAGGATTGGGCACCCCTGGCCTTTTGTGCATGTGAAAGTGTTGCTTTGAATGTTGGTGAACAGTAAAGAACTTAGAATGTTCTTTGAATGGCTCTGCACAGTCTGCAGCCTCTCAATATTTGAGTTAATTAAAATTGCGTTGATGATTTATTTGATGCAGATGGCTCATGGCATCCTTCAGGCACATGGAAACGCGCAGCTTCACACCCTGTTGACTCTAGTGGAGGAGAATGGTGTGTGGTCCAACGCCACGCTGTGTAGCCTTCTCTCAAGTGACACCGTTAATGTAGAAAAAGGTAAAAATGCTTTCTACCATCTATTTCTTTTTTATATAAATGTTCTCTCTTTTATGGGTCAACCTTACTTGTTCCAGATTTTGGTAATAATGACATTCATTTATAATTGTACTGTTACTATTGTTAACTTGTTTGGATGTGCGTCTTCCGTAGTACATGAGTTTTTATCTCGAGAAGGACCTGAACTACTTCATATGCGTATAAAGCACCTCATCAAACAGAAGTGCATGGATAAAGCTGCAATGCTAGCAAAGATATGCGCAGAGTTTCCTGAATTTGGAGGAAAGAAGAACTTTAAACAAATCTACCTCGTATGTCTGTGTGAAATAAAGCCACAACAAGAACTTATGCAAGAGGTGAGGGTCTTTTTAAAAAAAAGAATCAGTCTATATTGTATTAATGCTGAAGTTCAAGCATATTTATAAATGTATTCCTGCTCTTGCATGTTTCGTTTGATTTGAAATTATAACCGGGCGGTTTGTGTTCCTTGTGTTATCCACAATTACAGTTGTATGCAGGAGTGGATTGCACATGAAAAGCTCTCATCTGTAACAAGCAGTGTTTATTTGTTGAATTTAGCTCCAGAGGTTACTTCCTACAATTTGAATTTTGTTTTAAACATCCAAATTAATATTTCAGTTACATTTATAATGTATAGCCTTGCACAACATGAATTTATTAATGCCTCTTTTCTGTATCATGATAGAATCACTATAAAGGGTTAGTTCACCCAAAAATGAAAATTGTCAACATTTACTCACCCTCATGTGGTTCCAATCCCAGAAGGCTTTGATTCATCTTCGGAACACAAATGAATGTTTTTAATATTCTCTCATCCTTGATCAAGACATATACATAGAATTCCTCAAATATGGTTGGCATGGAAGCTCAATTATACTTGCTTGGCATGCGAGAACAAACCCCGTTGGGCTTCTGTGTTTACCCTGTTTGATGTGTGTGTGCATTATGCATGTGTGTTGTTTAGTGTTTATATTTGAATAAAACCCTAAATTAAATGTGTTATATCATATAAAGCGATCATGTCTCTTCAGAAGACTGGGATTAAACCGCTTAATTCATATGGATTACTTTTACCATGTCTTTTTGTAGGTTTTGATGCATGACATTTTTTGTTGCGTTCACTTTCAATAGAGGGACAAAAGTGATGAGTGAATATTTTCACAACTTTTCATTTGTGTTACTAAAGATGAACGGAAATCTTAAGTGTTTGGAACAACATGAGGTGAGTAAATGATGACAAAACTTTAGTTTTTGTGTGAACTATCCCTTTCATTAATCTGTTATTATTTTTATTATTATTTATTTTTATAAGCTTGACTATTGCAAGTAATGTGTAACCTAAACGCACTCTGTTATGTTTGGTAGATAAAGGAGATAGACTGTAAGGAGGCTCTGGACATGATTTGTAACTTGGAGTCCGAGGAAGATGAGAAGGGAGCTCTCAGTCTTTGTACGGCATTTTTCAAGCGCCAGCTTCTCAGCGGGGACGCTTATTGTGCCTGGTAAGACCTTTTTTCTTACTCTTAAAGGTGAAGTATTTCGTTTCTAGTGTTGCCTAGCCCAGTGGTTCCTAACCACGTTCCTGGAGGCCCCCCAACACTGCATATTTTCCATGTCTCCTTTGTCTGACAAACCCTTTTCTGGTCTTGGAGTCTCTGCTAATGAGCTGATGACCTGATTCAGGTTTGCTTGATTAAGAAGACATACAAAATGTGCAGTGTTGGGGGGCCTCCAGGAATGTGGTTGGGAACCACTGACCTAGCTGAAACAACCTTGCAAACCTCACATAGCACCTCCCCAACATCAAACATCACAAACACAGCTCCTACGGTGCTTGTGAAGGCATGTCCCACCTGGTAAAAGTTGGGCTAATTTCAATAAAAGGTACAAAATATTACGAATACTTTTTGCTTTGTTGCTGTGTGTCACGAGTAAGCAACTGAGTAGGCAAACACTCTGTCTAGAGCAAACGTGAGCACCTCGCTTATAATAAACCCATCCAATGTATCTGGCTCACTTTTTGACATGACGAGCACACCAGTTTGAGGCTGAGTAAACATTTTAAACTTAGTCTTTAAGAATGGGTTCATGATGATGCTGTACGGTATTGAAATGCCCATTGTAGCGCATTGCATTGCCCTGTTCCTTTGATGTGTTTATGACCTGTTTAATCTTCAAAGGTCTGAATGCAGTGAATTATGGCTTTCACTTCTGTAAAACAAACCTTTGCTATAGGTTGCTGGAAAGAGATTGACTGATCTGAGTGGACCGCTGTCCATAGCTGCTTTTCCACTGTCGGGCCAGTGTGAGCCAGGGCTTTCAATGGGCCGGGCTGGGCTAATAGCCTCGGACCTGTAGCACCGAGCCCAAAATCAACACTGCGTTTCCAGCATCGGGCCACAAGCTCCACAGCACTTAACTGCAAAAAAATGCTTTTCTTATTTAGTATTTTTGTCTTGTTTCTAGTCTAAATATCTAAAAATTCCTAAATCCAGACGCTTTTACTAGATAAGTAAAATGACTTAAGATATTTTTTCTTGTTTTCTGGGGAAAAAAAATCAAAATGAAGTCAGTTTTTGCTTAAAACAAGCAAAATTATCTGCCAATGGGGTAAGAAAAATAATCTTGTATCTGTTAGGGACAAAAACAAGAAATAAGATTTCAAACCGAAACAAGATTATTTTTCTTACACCATTGGAAGATAATTTTTCGCCCAAAAAAAGTTCACGCATACTTATTCAGTCACGTCTGTTTCTGTTTATTTGTAGTCAGAGGACAGTATGTTTATATTACATTTAGAAAGAATGACCATTTCTACAAATTTTTTCAAAAATACGACCTGAGGAGCTTTAGCACTCTTTCCAGTGACAGTCCCAATAGTTATATTTTCATAGAAACTCACGAAAAACTGGAGTTGCTTTATTTTATGACATATGCGGAGCTAAATATGGATATCAGACAATCCAGTATAAAGAGCCATATTTACCATGTTTACTATGGTAATGGATAGCACGCATACTCATAGTCTTTTGCATCGCATATAAATATTTCTGCCTTATACGGTGATCAGAATCCACATCAGATCACAAACAGAAGTTACTTCAAACACTCGCTGCTGTCTGAAAGTGAGTTTTGAGCTAAAATGATTTTAAGTCTTTAATGCTGATGTTAGCTGGTAATCTATATAAAATCATCCGCGGCGCTGCCGTCTCCAGACTCAGATCAACTCCGCCTTTGTTCGTAACCACTCTCTCAAGCCCCGGGCTTGATCGTGCCTCGTCAGCTTCCTCAGGGCCAACGGCCAGGGTTTTTTGGCCCCCGAATACCTAGGTCCAAAGTGGGCCAAAAAACCCTGGCCATTGTCCCCTAGGAAGCCCCGACGAGGCACGATCAAGTCTCGGAAGTGACAGTGGAAACGCGACTGGCCCTGGCACACACTTGCACGCCTGCTTTTGGCCTGACAGTTGAAACACGACTAATGTTCCGATGGTGCCGGTAGGGCTGGGTATCGTTCAAAAATTTTCGATACCGATACCTTGACTTCGATACCGATACCTAAACGATACCTTTTTCGATACCAATTTTATAAAATCTGTTTTAACAAGATTACATTACCTCAAAAAATCTTTGGTTTTATATTTTAACTTTGTTGACTTTTTTTACAGACTCAAAGACTCATCTCCTGAGCCACTGCAAGGAATAAAAAAGCACAAATTAACAAAATTTAACCAACACAATAAATCAGTGCAAATAGTATTAATAAAGTTTAGTTTTCAATGCAGAAATTCAGTATGTGAGGCTCACTGCAGATCTTTTTAAATTACTCAGCAATTGTTGTTCTTCTTCAAAAAATTAATTATTAACAATATATATAGAAAATTTTGTACATTTTAATGATAAATTCATTAATTTGGTGCACTTTGAGAGTTCAAAATAAAGAGCTCCAACCCATGTTCATTGTGTAAATTGAACAAAGATAAAGTCTGCGCATCCACCCGCCAACTGTCCGATGATATTCTCTGATTTATCTGATTATCTGCACCTGATCATCACATTACAATTATTAAAATTCTCAGTGTTAAGCATGATGATACGGTAACTTATCACACTGAAGTAGGGTGCTTATAAATTACCATTTCTTTCAAATTAAAGTTCTTATTTGGCTTATTTCATTTCCTTAACAGCCTAAAAACAGGCTTTACTCCCTTAAACCTTAAATTGTCACTGTTTCCTTACATCATTGCTGGATGTATAATTATATAATTTATTAGTTAAGCTTTTGTATATTTTTAGTTAAAGCTGTTAAGTTATAAACACAGATATATTGCTTTTCTATAATGACCACTTGGAGGTGCTCTATAATGACCACTAGGAGGTGCTATATTATTAATATAGATACTATATTAATAATATAGTATCATATATATTTTCATTGTATTAAAGTATTGAGGCAAAACAAAAATACGAACCTGAAATCCGAAGCGCTTTAGCCATCGATCTGATCGCAACCTATTGCGCTGCGGTTGGTATACACTGGTTTTTAAACTTTTTTTAGCGCAACCCTTTTTATTAACATAAACACATAAACAGCCGGTTCTTACCCGTCCTTTACGGAGATAAACTGAAAGTGAAACCATTGATTCACTCACTCTCTCGCACATAGGCTCTCACTCGCGCGCATAGTTTTATATATTTAAATATAAATATAAATAACAATGTAGTGCAACGTTACTTGTTCAACAACGAGACAGCGAAAGCATTTCTCCGCCCCCTCTCCCCGGCTCCGTTCTGAGGTATCGAAATTTGGTACCGAATGACAAGACACTTTTCGATTCTCGATAGTATCGAGACAATTCGATCGGTACCTAAAAAGTATCGAGTTCGGTACCCAGCCCTAGGTGCCGGGGGGGGCTCAATGTTTACACTTTTGGGGGAGATAAACCCATGAATAGCATACTAATAGTAGTCAGTAAACAATAAACTGTGTCAAGAGAATGTATTTTGAAAAATCTTACATACTTCACCTTTAATTTTCAATCACTGCATTAGGACCACACAAACAATTTAAAAATAATTGTGTTTGTGATTTTGCCTGCAATTCACTAAACATAAATTCAACATTCAGTTCTTTTCCCATTTTGTGAGGTTATATATATATATAGTGCGTGCATAATTATTAGGCAAGTCAACATTCTGATCATATATTTTTTCCAATCATTAAATGAAACAGTGATTAACGTTCCTCCAATGGTGCATTTGGACTGTGTCAGCATCTATTTCTTGTGCACAACATGGATAAGCTGCAACAGGTAAACATGTAAGATGTGTGTACACTAGCTGGGTTCAAAATATTGACACTAGTGTGATGTTAGTCAATCTATATATTGATAAATGAATCAATTCTTAAATCTCAAGATCAATATTTTAGTTTATGCTGTTTTTATTTAATGCGTGAACAAAACTTTTAGCTTTCAATTTTATCAGAAAAATTCAAACAATAAATGTTGTTTAAAAACTCTTTAATGTCAAAACACTCCTTAATGTTCAAGCAGCAGCACGGAGCACAATGAACAATCATCTCTTCATCTTTACTACTGGTTATAACACAAAATAAACATGAATGGACATGAGAAGGTATGTTGAAAAAAAAAAACAGTACAACTTACTGAAATGTATAATTTCTCATGTAATCACTAAATCAGTTTCAGTCATGGAAAGACGTCAGTAAAACAGCTTGAAAACAATGTCACGTAACATTACATTTACCAAAATGAAAGCCATTCAAAGTCCATAGCTCATCAGTTAGCTAGAAAAAGAGAAGCATTTTAATAAATATAGTAAAAAATATCGTGATTGTGTAATATAGTGCATATTACATATTCACTCTATTTTTACTTAACCTGTTAGTGATTAGATTATCAATTAATTATTAAATAAACTTAACAATAACAGCATTGGTATGTAATTGTGACTTTGCCATAAAGTGAAAAACGCCTTATATTCAGATATGCAAAATTATTAGGCAGTTTTTTCTACAGGTAAATCACACTAAATTAATATATAACTGACACTGAAAAGTCAACAGTTATGAAATAGCCATGAGTAGGATGCAACAGTACAGAAATTTCAAAATTAAGGGGTTACCATCGGACAATGAAATGCTCATTGGGTCAGCAGGGTTGCAAAAAATGGTTGAATTGGTTAGTTCACCCAAAAATGAAAATTCTGTCATTAATTACTCACCCTCATGTCGTTCCACATCCGTAAGACCTTCATTCATCTTCTGAACACAAAGTAAGATATTTTGATGAAATCCAAGAGTTTTTTTTTTATCCCCCATAAAAATAGTCAGTGGTTCAACCGTAATGTTATGAAGTGACAAGAATACTTTTTGTGCGTACATTTTTTTTTTTTACTTTATTCAACAAATTTGTCTCTCCCCTGTCATTCTCCTATGTTATTTACATCCAGCGCTTCCAGGTTCTACGTCAGAACGTTGACTCATTATTGGCCGGCTCCTGCGTCAGCATCACATGCATGCATTGTGCTGCTCATGTGAACAGCATCGGCCAATACTGAGCCGCCGTTCAGGCGTAAACATGGGCGTGCTGCTTCATAACATTAAAGTTGAACCACTGTAGTCACATTGACTATTTTAACAATGTCTTTACTACTTTCCTGGACCTTGAATGACGGTATTTACGTTTCTTTCTATGGAGGATAAAAAAACCTCTTATATTTCACCAATAAATAACTTAATTCGTGTTCTGAAGTTGAACGAAGGTCTTACGGGTGTAGAACGACACGAGGGTGAGTAATTAATGACAGAATTTTCATTTTTGGGTGAACTAACCTATTAAATACAAAATTAAGTGTAAAACCACCAGGAACCCTTTACTCACCAGTGCCACCATTTTCCAGAACTGCAACCTACCTCATATACCTATCGACTTAATAATTATGCACGCACCTTGAACATCATCTGACACTCAAAAAGAAGTGATTCGTGTTCTCTGGCATGAAAGAAAACCACTGATCATCATTGTTTTGTTCAGTGCGGGCTTTTTTACTCTCTGGATGACTGTAAACTCACCGACTGCACTCTCACAAATGTCCCCGTTATAATCAACAAAGCGTAGACACGGTGTGAATCAGAGATTTATTGTGCAGTGTAGACAGCTTTATTGATTATAACAGGAGTTTTCATGAGCGTCAAACAAACAAAACAGTTTCAAACTAAATAATTGTGATTATCATCATGCTGTCCTACTGTGTATTTTAAAAATACTTGCTAATCATTAAATATGTTTTAGTGCTTGATTTAATTTTTAAGTGAGCACATGAATAATATTGTATATCTTACAGGGAGCTGACACTGTTTTGGAGTAAACTTCTAATACGGCTTGAATCAAAACAGGCCTTTTTGGAGCAATGCAGACTGTTAGCACGCCTCTCCGTGAGTGTGTACCATATTCTGCTCCTCATCAAAGTCATTCAGGCAGAGGTTAGAAAAGTTTTTGTTTTTATATCAATGTGTTACAAAAGCCAAGGCAACGGCACTGACAATGACATTTTTGTTTTCTCAGGTTGAGAAAAATGGACTCTCAGTGTGCATCGAAATGTGCATTGAAGCACTAAAAATGGGAGTTGATGATAGCGAGGGCTGTAATATCAGTATCTGCAAAACAATCTCTTGTTTGCTGCCTTTAGACTTGGAAGTAAAACGGGCTTGTCAACTCACTGAGTTCCTGATAAATCCGTCTTTGGACTCTTACTATGCTGTTGAGACTCTTTTTAATGAGCCTGACCAAAAGCTTGAGCAGGAGGATCCACCAATTCTGAACTCACTACGCTGTGACGTGTTGTTGGCCTTAAAGACGAAGTGGCCTTTTGATCCGGAGTTCTGGGACTGGAAAACTCTAAAACGCCAATGCCTTGCTTTGATGGGTCAGGAAGCAACAGCTATATTGTCTACTGACAAATGTACTGACAGTGAAGACAATGAAGCCCATGACCATGATGAAAAATATTTTCAACATCTACATTTTATTGATAGTCCTAATTACGAGCTCAGTGAAGTTGAAGCAGAAAGAAAGAAGAAAAGGGAAATGAAGAAGATGAGAGAGATGGGATTTGTTTCTGCTCGATTCCGCAATTGGCAAGCTTATATGCAGTATTGTGTTTTGTGTGACAAAGAGTTCCTTGGACACAGGATTGTGAAGCATGCATTGAAGCATGTTCAAGATGGGATTTTCCGTTGCCCAATATGTACTAAAACGTTTGAAACGAGGGTAGTTCTGGAGCCTCATGTGGCGTCACATGTGAAACAGTCATGTAAGGAACGCCTTGCTGCTATGGGTGTGAGCAAGAAACGTCCAAGTTTAGACACCAAGTTGGCAGCAGCTAGCAGTACCTGGAAAAAAGAAGAGCACTACATCAAAACTGAAAAAGTTAGCCAAGGGACAATTAGCAATAACAGTGAATATGCTTCAAACGGTAGTCCCAGCACAAATGTAAAAAGCAAAATTAAAGTGTCATCCCCCAAACACGGCAACCCTATTCGTGATGTTACCAACACTGAACAGTGTTCATGCCCTGTTACAAGCTGTCAGAAAGTTTTCAAGTACTTCAGGAATTTGGTTGCACACGTTAAGGCCCACAAAAACGAGCTGGAAGCAACACAATTCCTAGAAATACAGAGCCAGAAGGCTATGTGCCAGTATTGTCACCGTCAGTTTGTTAATGTGACGCATCTTAACGATCACTTACAGATGCATTGTGGCGAGAAGCCGTATTTTTGCATTCAGCTCGGATGTAATTGCAGCTTTTCCTCTCATGCTGAGCTTCAGATACACAGAAAAATACACGCTGAATTTCAGGCACAGTGTGCATATCCAAACTGTGAGAGGAAATTCAACGAGACTTACTTGCTGTATGATCATGAAGCACAGCACTACGTGACGTTCTCCTGCAAAAGTCATAACTGTGACAAGGTGTTCTACACCCTGTCTGAGCTGGATCTGCATCAGAAAGTACATGCAAAGCAGAAGGACCACTCTTCTGATGAAGGGGGCTCACCTTCTCAACCTGAAGTACTAACTCCGACTATTCCTGCCTTAGAGCTGCCTCCAAGCCAAATTAAAGAGGTTTCTCAAGAGGTTACCCCAGTGGAAAGTAAGTGCTCAGTTGAAAGCATTGCAGACGATACTCAAGATCCCGCAGAAAAGCCTGAGCCTCCTGTATCATGCACAGCCCAGTTGACATTGAACAAAAATGATTCCCGAACTAATCTTGTTCAGCCTGATGAATCTGAGACACCTCATTGTCCTGATAGTGCAAAGCAATCGCATCTTGAATCTTGCTTTGTAAAGTTGGAGCCTATTCCCATCAAGAGCAATGATCCAATGTATTTAGATGCTGTAAAGAATGCCGACAGTGAAACTCAAATACTCTTAAAAGATAAGAAATTGTTTTCTTTCCCATGGAGTCAGCTTAAACCTTCCACGTTGAAGTCGCCTCCCTCTGTGACAAAAGCCAACAGAGAAGAAGGTCTGAATCATGTGTGTCCATTCGAAACCTGCACACGGAAATACAGCACCTCCAAAAGTTTGTCGAGACATGTCAAAAATGTTCATTCGGAGGCTTTTGAGGAGTGGAAGTTGTCTAAGAAGTACAAAAGGATTGCAGAAATTGCTGCAAAAAAGTCGTCGCCTGGGCACACAACCACTAGTTCTCGGATTGTGAAATGGACAACTCGTTCCAAACAAACTGAACATACTACACTTCTGGACTCGGTGATTGAAAGTCCTTCCTCTGTTTTCTCCAATCACGATAGTATGCAGCCCATAAGTGCCAAGTTTTGCTCTCAGCTTGAAAACACTCAAAGTGCAACACCAAACCAGACAGATCTGATGCAATTACCAATAAATCAGACATGGGCAACACCTTCAATGGAGAATTTGGATTCAGGTTTTTCTGTACATCCTTACCGCTCTACGATTTTATCTGAGAACCAGCACACAACCCCATCATACCATTCTGACACAGTCTTAGATTACGCAACTGCCTCATCTTATGATGACATCGTCCCCCTTTCTGCGAATCCCCACGCACCCTCAAGTGTGATGAACGAAGCGTCAAAATATGTGTCAAGCTCTCTTAGAGTACTGCATGCCCTCAACAGTGAGCAGACTTGTGACATGTCACAGGTCGAGTCAAGCGTTAATCTTGGATTCAGTCGGATTGGACAAAACCATCTCACTGATATTTCCGTCAGTACATTGTCTGGGCAGAACGGCAGCCTGTATTTTCCAACTTTGCCTTCAGAGGCAGGTCCTGTTTCAGTGCAGTCATTGGGAAATTCCAACAAAGAAATCAGCACTGATGGTACTGATGCATTAGATGTCAAACATATGTTGAATCCTTTAACCCCTCATTTTAAGGAATCATCAGAAGATTTCTTTAGTGCTGCCGCCCTGACTGGTGAGAAAAGTCCAGAAGATTTTTGTAATCATGAATTGCCGCAGGAAGTAACAGAAGGAATCACTTCAGATGATCAGAATGTTTCAAGTTCTGGTGAACCTAGGAAATCCAAAAAAATTAAAACATCTAAGAGAACAAAATGGCCTGCCATAATACAGGATGGGAAAGTCATTTGTTGCAGGTGCTACAGAGAGTTTTCAAGCACAAAGTCACTTGGAGGTCATTTATCAAAACGTTCCCAGTGCAAAACTGTCGATGAAATCGATCTTACTGGTGATTTACCAGTATCATTTCTTGATTTTCTGAATGATCCTGATATTTCAATGGCACAAATGCCTCTCCCCATGAACGACGCACTTGAGGACGCTCACAAATCCTGTGTCTATGCACCATCAGATTCCAACACCTTCAACAGTAACACTTCAACAAGCATGCATGGTGGCACGGATAGCATCCAGAACACTAATATGTCCTCTCAAGACCCCTCTGAAATGACTAGAAATTACAGTTTCTTCCATCCACCTGTATCAAACACTGGCAAAGACACCAAACCTGAAGCTGTAATCATCTCTGCAAATACTGGTGAAGATGGCAAAATCATGGAAATTGAAAGGGCATTACAACGTCTTGATTTAGTTGATATGCTCAGTCGAGACAAATCTGAGATCAAATCTCAGAGCACTAACCTGCACGATCAGAGCTCTAAAGCTGTCGTCAGTAATGATCAGTGTCACACAATCGAAGATCCTGAACAAAACGAGCAGAAATGTGTTTTAAAGCCCTTTAGGTGTGAAGAAGGCTGTGTTTATGGAGCAATGACAAAGGAAGCTTTATTTAAACACCTTAGCCGTGTACATGACTACAGTGAGGACAGGATAAATCAAATGAAGAAAAACCCTGACAAATTTGCTCCATACAGCTGCCATTTATGTTCAAAGACATTTACCAGAACCACAGGCCTGAAAATACACTACAAAAATGTCCACCATTTTTCAAAAGAAGAAGTGTCTCTTTTGAAAATTGGCCTTGGTTTTAGAAAGATCAGAAAATCTACATCTACATCAAAGTCGGAAAATGTGCATGCTAGCCTCATCAGCAACCAGGGAAATGACTCCCTCTCAGAGCAGTTTCAACACCAAATCAATCCAAATTTGCCTGTTACATCTGTTGACTCAAATGTTAAAGGAGAAGGCAACATTGTTACCAAAAGAAAAAAGAAACGGCCCACACAAAAACCCTTAACAGTTTCCAGCACTCAGACTTGCAGAACTGTGGAATCACCACAAAAAAATGTAAAACTTGAAGTACTTCCAGCTACATGCGTAAAACCGCCGAAAGACCCCTCTCTGACTGCAGAGAATCATGTCAGTGAATCAAATGAACCAAGTACTTTTGCGATTCAAGAGCCGAGTGGTCAAAATCCCTTTCTTTTGGACACTATGAATGCTCCTGACGAAAGAACACAAAATGCAACTACACAAACTAACAGACCAATTGAAATGAATTCCAATGTGATGGTTGATATTCAAGAGAAAACTACAATGCCAGTAGACACCTTTGATTCTGGTGATTCAAGTGAGACGCACATTATGTTCCGGCCATATCGATGTGTGCATGAAGGATGTGTGGCTGCCTTTTCAATCCAACAAAATCTTATCCTCCATTACAGGGCTATGCATCAGTCGGAACGTGATGAAAAAACCAGTGCTAAAGAATCTGACGGAGTGGTCCAAGTGCAGGAATACAGATGCCAAGTCAAACAATGCTCAAAAGTAGTCTCGAAAGTTACCAGCTTGTTGAAACACTATCTTTTGCTCCACAGGTGCACACTGGAAAAGGCAAGTGCGTTGTTATCCGGTGTTGAGGTTGGCACGTTTCAGTGTGACCAGTCAAAATGTTCTGCTCACTTTACGTGTCATTTGAAATACATTGATCATATCAAAAATGATCACAAAGCAATAAAGGTTTCAGCAGATGGGGATTTTGAGAGTGTGGACCTCACATTCGGATGTCAATTTGAAGGTTGCGATAGGGTCTATACAACCAAGTCAAACCTTCTTCGACATCTTATAAAGAAACATGATGCTACATTTGAAACTATGAAAGAGAAACAAAAAAATGCAATTGGGAATGATGTTCAAGCAAAAAAGTTAAGTGCAACTTCTAGCAATGGAAAAGAGAATATTGCAAATAACAATATTAAAACGAAGAAGAAGCATCCAAAAAAGAAAGAGGACAAGGTCCAAAACCTTCGGGTGGCCTTAGAAAAGCCTGCTCTTAAATCCATCGATGAAGCATCTGCCATGTGCAATCAAAGACTTCCTCTACAGTACCCTTGTATGATTGAGAGTTGTGATTCAGTAATGAGTGATGAGCAGAGTATACTGAAACATTACACCACTCATGGCCTCACGGATCAGTACATTGAGGATCAAAGAAGCCAGTTAATTTTTTGCGTGAAAAGCAGTGAGATGCCCAGAGAAGATAGTACCTCAAAAAACGTTGAGGTGGAGGAAACGACGAAGGTCTCTGATGAAGATCAAACAGACCATTCAAACGTCAGTCCTCCAGATGTAGGCCCAGAGCCTGCAGCGGAGGTTCCAGTTAATCCAGTTAATGAAAGTTTCACTGCCCCAACCGTGCCAGTAGTCAAACGGAAAAGAGGTCGTCCACGAAAGTCCGAATGCAGAAACAAAATCTGTGTAGAAAGAAAGCAAAGTCTTCGTAACTGCTCCGGGGAGCATGTTAAATGTATGCTGAAAGTCTCAGGATCCATATTGAACTCATCTAACTCTCAAGGGAACCAAGCAGAGAAAGATGTTGCACTAAAACTTTATAAGCCTTCAGAGTTTGAGACATCTGTCCTGAAGTTCAGCAAAGACACTCTATCCAATCCATCAAAACGACAGCGAAAACTTAAACCAATCATCCAAGAGAGAGACCAAGTCCAATGTGTTGTTAATTTCCGAAATCCACTAAAGATTGAGACTGTAAAGAATGTTAAAATTGTTATGTATGAAAACCTATCCACTTGTTCTGAACTTCTGTTGAAGCAGCTTCAAGATATGCAGCCCTTGGTCATCCTGGAAAAGGAGCTGCACAGTTGATGGTTAGATTAGACACACACACACACACACACATCAAATCAAGGCCTTGCTCTCAGGACCACATACTGTGTCACATGCTGCTGACAGGTACATCCAGTTACACTCCCTTGCATTTATAGTAGTTCCAACACCTTGTTTGTTATCGGATTTTGATTAGTGCTTTAGAGGAAAACAATTTTTGTACAATATTTAACATTTTGATGTACCATTATGGTTGTGTTAAAGAACCATTTTGTATTTCTGAAATTCTCGGATGAAAATTAGATGAAAACATTTTTTAAAATGTACAATTTTATGTAGGATGAAAAAAGTTATGATATATCCCTGTGGGATTTGTATTCTTTTTTGTTGTTGTTGTTGTTTTTGAAAGTATTTATTTTTTAACTTAACAGTAGTGTCAATGTACTTGTCTTCCACCTAACATTCAATTTAAGTAAACTGAATGCTCAGTGTAAATTGTGGCATCCACATGACTGCTTGGTGTCAGATTGTGGTGTTTGCAATTCTGAGGTTTTCTCCAGAAATCAAGAATGAGGTGAAATGTTTCAGTGTGAACGTTCAGTATAGCACAGAATTGAAGGACAACGTACAAAATGAGGAGGGAAAAATAAAGATGTTAAACGAATCTACAAGTGCAAAGTATTTTTGTGTGTGTGTGTGTAATGTTATAATAAAAGTGTATGCACACAAAGCATGAACAAGCAGTAACAAACGATTGCAAAATTTGAGTGGCAATCTATCAAAACCCAGGGTCATGCATATAACCCCGGTTCACGGAATGAAGTCATGCAGCTGCTCTGACTTCGCAAGTACTGCTGAGGCACATCAGGATTGATCCAATCAAGTTTGAGCCTCCCCTCCACACAAGACAAAACCAAAGTGAGGTCAGTCTCTTCTCAGCTCCTGAGAAACATCGTCTGTTTTTAAGGTGGAGGGTTGAGGGTTGAGGATCAGGTGCTCAGTTCTGAAAGCCTGAGAGCGAACATTTTTATATTCATATTCCCACAGTGAAGACAGTTATGCAACGAGTGCTGCTTCGGCATAAGCTGTGCATTACAAACAGAGTCTGTCAGAGACAAGTGTGAAATGAAAACAGAGATGTTTTTGTAGGTTTCTGAACACAGCTTCGAAGAGGCTGATATGAAAGTGTACCTCCATTTTAGTTATGGCCTGGATGTAGTCTTGGATGTAGTTATATTTTGTCTAAAGTTTCAACAAACTGTTAAATTTCAAATGTCAGGCTTCACAGGCTTAAAATACAGTCGTAAGTTTACACACTTTGCAGAATCTGCACAATGTTAAATTTAACAAAATAAAAGTCATCCTTTTTTATGTACTATACTATAAGCTATTTCACATCACGTGTTTACATATACTGTAGTTCACAGGACAAAACAATAGTTGCATTTAAAAAAAACTGTTTTTCAGAATAATCCTCCAGGTCCTGCTCATTCTTGGTTTTATCTCTGGCATACCCTTTTTGATTTTGAGATCCATCTTTTCACACTGAGGATATAAACTATCCCCTTTTCAGGATACTGTATTTTAATGTAATGCAATGTTTTATTCTCCATCATTTAATGCATTTTTGCCTGTAAATAAATTAAACTTTGTTATTTCATCACAGATTAAAATATAAATCCAAATATTTATTGCATTTATAAGGGGAAAAAGGCTCAGCACCCAAGCTATCGCCCATTGCCAGTTTAGTTTTAACGCTAAAATGCTTTGTGAAATACCGTTTGAGCAAAAATTTTGGATTCCTAAAATTAGGACTGAACCGCCCATTATTTTAAATATATTTTTATATCAATCCTGCGCTGAAAAGTCCAGCAGTACAGGGAGGGTGGGGGTCTTGGAGGTGGATGCGGCTGAGCCCACAGAGAAGCTGATAGAGGGAGGAGCCAGGTGGATGGTCCGGGCGGAACCTGGGAACTGACTCACGGAGGAGAGTCAGCTCCGGAGGGAGAGCCGGAAGAGTTAGAGACCCAGGCAGAGCTGAGAGGACGACGGTCAGGGGTGACATCTTCGGCCAACACGGAGTCGCTGGCTCATGGGACTGAGGTGGAGCCAGGGGCCTGGAAGACCAGGGAGGACCACTGGAGGGAGTGAGGACAAAGGTGGAGCTGGAGGGAAGGAGGACATGAAACTATTGGTTAACTAGAAAAAAACGAGGACATAATCAGTAACCAAGAAAACCAAAACTAAACAGAGGATAAACAGGGACAAACGGAAACATGATATTAAAATAAACAGAAGAGTATAAAAATAAAAGTCAACAGACGGGATCATAACCCTGACACTCTAAGCCTCAATTTTAATATGCAATGGATTTAATCCCTCAAACATTTTTGTCTCGTATCAGACATTCTTCCAGTTTTCCAAACTCTCAATTCCATTACATATTGACATTTCTCCTTGTACATACATACAAAACTATCTTTAATATGTTATATTGTTCTTTAGGTTACAGTACACAAAAGAAAAAGGTATGTGTGCAGACTTGGTAGAGTATCCTGTTACAACTGAATATAATTCAAACCTCTTTCGAAAACTTCTCCTGTTTTCAGATAAATTCGTAAGTCAAGTCAAGTCACCTTTATTTATATAGCCCTTTTTACAATGCAAATTGTGTCAAAGCAGCTTTACATTGATAACTGGTATATAATTTTGGCTGCACAGCAGCTCTTAAAGAATAGTGTCAATGCAGGCAGATCAGAAGCACTGTTGATTAAATGTCAAGAATACTGTTGAATATCAAATGTCAAGTCAAATGTCAAGTGTCCCCAACTAAGCAAGCCAAAGGCGACAGCGGCAAGGAACACAAACTCCATCAGGTGACATCAGGTGGCAAATAGGTGTTAAAATGGAGAAAAAAACCTTGGGAGAAACCAGGCTTAGTCAGGTGGCCAGTTCTCCTCTGGCAAACAGTGCTTTGTTACGAATCAGGTTGCTATCATAAGTCTGATAGGATCGCAACAATCAAAGTGTTTATTTCAGTTCCATCCAGTTGAGGATCGTATTCATCACGCCGGTATGGACGGTTTGTTGAGGAACTGTGCTACTGGCTGTCGTGTTGATGAGGCCTTCACGATGGATGATCTAGTTGACTCAATCTCTGCTGACACTTCAGGGCTGCGTTGTGGTCATGTCCAGTTGAGGATCGTATTCATCACGCTGGTATGGACGGTAAGGAACTCAAGTTGCGCTGGAGGTTTCAATCCATCGCTCAATTACTTCTGAGACCATGTACGTGTTACAAGCCAAGCGCAAAGAAGAGGACAGCCATGTGCAATAATCCAAACAGCTTTACTTACAAGACTGCATTAATGTTTACACGTAATTTAAATACGTCACTTGTGCACAAGTGGATTAATCTCATATAACCTGAGACCAGTTTCACAGACAGCATTTAGATTAAGCCAGGATTAGGCCTTAGTTCTACGCCATGACGCTAAGCCATGTCATTGTGTACTACATCGCGGAAATGAACGCTTTTTGGATGCATGTCAAATGCGTATGGCTGTTGCGCCAGAAGCTTATTTTACTTTATAAAGTTTTAAATAACGATATTTGTCTAACGCAAACTCATCGATTTGCTTCAGAAGGCCTTTATTAACCCCCTGGAGCTGCGTGGAGTATGTTTAATGATCGATGGATGCACTTTTTTGGACTTCAAAAACTCATCCTTCAATCACTCCCATTATAAAGCTTGGAAGAGCCAGGATATTTTTAATATAACTCTGATCGTGTTTGGCTGAAAGAAGAAAGTCATATACACCTAGGATGGCTTGAGGGTGAGTAAATCATAGGGTCATTTTTAGTATTTTTATTTTTAGTATTTAGTACTATTTTTAGATAGTTTTTATTTTTGGGTGAACTATCCCTTTAAGCCTTGTCTGTGAAACCGGGGGAATGAGTTCTGGCAATGTTTTAAGGACAGGCCTTTTGACTCTTCATGTGACTTTCTGTGTTTAAAATGTTCTTTTTTCCACCTATTTTATCATGGTGGTTATCTGTGCATTTTAAGGTAAAAGCTGATTTTGGTGGTTCAAGTTAATTGGTAAATAATAACATTATGTCATTACTTCAGATGGGGTACTTCAAGTACATCATTGCTTTTGTGTGTTTTAGACTCCGGCATAAAATCTGTTCTGAATGTGTTTTCTTGCACCGTATTTAGTGATAAACATTTCCTCATATTTCCTTTTTTTCTCTAGTATATCTAAACTACTTTACAATTCTAGGATAATCCATATAGACACATATCTGCATGGGGATTTATTACCTTGCATGCAATATGATTCCTATCATAACTCCTCAAACTAATTCCCTGTGCAAACTCCAAGGCATTTGTGTGTGTGTGTGTGTGTGTGTGTGTTGATTTAACTGCCTAGACAAATCCTGAGTGCTCTGTTTTGTTCTCTCTTATCATTTTAATGTTGTTAACAAAGCATTTCGACACGGGCATAATCAAAAACTGATCTTATCATCACTTTATAGATCAAAAGTCTATCCATGACCCACCCCTCAGCTTTTCAGTTGATATTTCACATATTTCTTTTTTATATAGTACATAGCATGACTTGTTGGCATCTTAAAATTCCAATCAATAGAGCATCTTCTGCCTTTATACTGTGTGTTGCTTGGTAGGTAAAATTAATAAATGCATAATGTTCATTGGTAAATAAATAAAAAGTTCCACTCTTATTTCAGCAGACAAAAAAAAAAAGAGAGAAATGTTGATTGGTGCAAACAGCTACACCTACATCACTGACGTAAAGTTACGCACTTGATCATATTCACGAACTGAGGGGCGGATTTATGTCGTAACTGCGGACAGACTCAAACTCAACACAGAAGCAGAAGAAGAGTTCAGCACGTGCTCTCAGTTAACACAACTTCATCTCACTTCAGAGAAGAGCCTGAAATCTCACGATGCCAGCTCAGATAATCTGCGGGAAAACCGTCTCAGCGTAAGATATTTTCATGTTACCTTGATAAAGCTATAAACTCATTTTAATGTTTTAATGTGCACACGAAACGTTACTTGTGTGAATTAGAAAGCAGTAATATTTTAGAGAGTGCTTGTTTCACATTTGTGGTGTTTTAAGGGATTTTTGCATTGGATTTTTGTCACGAACTGAACTCTGAACTCTTGAGAAATGCACTGCAGGGTTTCATTGATCGCATTTATCGATGATGTTAAAGTCAGAAAGAGTAGCTTATCAAGTAAGGACACACTCAAAAGGTGCACAGATCGTACACTATTATATTTTAATGCATTTAAGCAGACCAAACATCACATGATCTCCAACTGACCCTTATTAGTCCTGAAAGAATGGCACAGTCAGTAAATAATCAACTTGCAGTACACATGAATGCTTTTTATACCTAAAAAATGTTTTCTTATTTACCCTTATGGCTTATTTTAATTTAGCTAACATTATATAATAGGTTGTCTTCCTAGAGTACTCACAGAGGTGTAGCTTATATGCATAACTATCCTTGTAATTTACATTTTGTACTCTAATTTTAACATGTATGCTACTTTTAAATAATTGTAACACTATAAGGAACAAAATTAAAATAAAAATGCATTTCCTGGACTGAAAAGTGAGCATTCAAGCAAAAATGGCAGGCAAATTTAGTTGTCTACAGAAGTTAAATTAACTTTGGAAAAATGCCTTTGGTTAAAATTTAACAAAAATCAAATATTGTGCAAGTACATCAAAAAATCTGTTCAAAATGGTAACCTTGCCTTATCCCAGGGGTGTCCAAACTCGGTCCCGGAGGGCCACTGTCCTGCAGAGTTTACCTCAAACCCTAATTAAAGGATTAGTTCACTTTTAAATAAACTTTTCCTGATAATTTACTCACCCCCATGTCATCCAAGATGTCCATGTCTTTCTTTCTTCAGTCGAAAAGAAATTAAAGTTTTTGATGAAAACATTCCAGGATTTTTTTTCCTTATAGTAGACTTCAATGGGCACCAAACAGTTGAAGGTCAAAATTAGTTTCACTGCAGCTTCAAATTGTTCAAAACGATCCCAGATGAGAAATAAGGGTCTTATCTAGTGAAACCATCGCTCATTTTCTGAAAAAATTGAAAATTATATAAGTTTATGTAAGGAGAATACTCCTGGAATGTTTTCATCAACTTTAATTTCTTTTCGACTGATGAAAGAAAGACATGGACATCTTGGATGACATGAGGGTGAGTAAATTATCAGGAAAAGTTTATTTAAAAGTGGACTAATCCTTTAAGATCATAATCATAACCACCATAATTATTCTAAAAATGTGGTGTGTATAGTAGGGTGACCATATGTGCCATTTTCCCAGGACGCGTCCTGTCCAGGATTTCTAAATTGCCTAAAATGGCTTGAGCCCTTGCCTCTTTAATTGTGAAAGTGGTCATATCGATGTGCCCCCGGAACGCGATTTCTTCACGGAGGTCTGTGCAAGCCACTGTTCTTATTGACAGTCTTCATGCAATGCATTAAAATGTTGTCGTATTTGCAATGCTTTGACCGTTCTCTGTAGATCCAGCCTTCTCGCAAGCCACGATCGGTAGATTATATATAATGCATGCTTTTGGTCAAATTATTTTTCAGTCGTTACCTTCCGCAAATATGAAAACAAAAACAAAACTGGGACATTTTATGCAACTTAGAAATCCTGGGAAAATGGCACATATGGTCACCCTAGTATATAGGCAGATTTCATTCTCAAAAACTGGCATGTAAACACTTTAGTCGCATCTATTCCACTCTGACAGAAGTTCACATGTGCATTTTTTTGGGGTGCTGAAGGGACTGAGTTCATGTTGCTATAACACACCTGCTGTATGTGAGTTCATCATGTGTTCTGTGCATTGAGTTATGTGAACAATCAGAATAATGAAAATGCATTTAAATGGGAGTAAAAAGGTGTGCTTTTGTCATGTAAACATCTTGGAGCATTTAAGTCCGTACTCTTATTATTGGAATTAATCACATTATTGGTGCACATGTAAACATAGTCATTAAATGCTAGAATGAGATGGTGGTCGGTGGATCCCCAGGAAAATGTTCTCTCGATTAAGTCCGCATGGCTACATCATAAAGGTTTCCGCACAATTCCGGTCCCCCTTCTTCCGGTCTCTGCATGAAAATACTATTAAAATTACTTTTGAAAAAAGTTTATATTGAAAATCTTTGTAATGTAATAAGTCAAGTCACCTTTATTGTTATACTGCTTTATACAATAGAAATTGTTTCAAAGCAGCTTCACAGTAATAAACAGGAAAGTAACAGATTCAGCCTTAAAGCAGGGGGAGGTACTCTGTGTTCGGGCCAAATACCGAGCTCGGAGCCCTCTCCCCGGACAGCACGCCAAATATGTATACCATTTATTTGATCTGACTTATTTGTAAGTGTGAACTCAAGGTTGTGAAACAAGCCAAAGGTGATAATGACAAGGAACCCAAACTCCATCAGGTGACTGAAATGGAGAAAATAAATCTTGGGAGAAGCCAGGCTCAGTCGGGAGACCAGTTCTCCTCTGGCCTAAATGAACACAGTGTGAAAAATGGAAAAGTCACACGGGCATTAGGTGGGAAGAGTTGTAAATAAAATCCAGCTGGGTAGAAACTGATTACATGTAATCTGGTTTATGTAATCAGATTCCAAAAATTAAGTACTTGTATTTAGATTATTCTCACAATGGCAGTAAATTGTTAATAATTCATTTAATTTTTCCCTACTATTTCTTTCTTTTAAATGTTCCTTTCTTAAAAAGACTACAGTATATGGAAGGTCTTCCAAGTTTGTGGAATTACACACACACAGAGACCATCTGCTAGTCATGTGCCTATCACTGAAAACTGAGACACACAGCATTTGATCGCTGGATTTACAGAAATCATTTCACTTTTAAAGGGACAGTTCACCCAAAAATGAAAATTGTCATCATCTACTCACCCTCAAGTTGTTCCAAACCTGTATGAGTTTCTTTCTTCTGTTAAACACAAAAGAAGATATTTTGAAGAATGATGGTAACCAGAGAGTTGACAGCAGACATTGACTTTTCATAGTATTTTTATTTTTTTCCCCTACTATGGAAGTCAATGTATACCTCCAACTGTTTGATTACTAACATTCTTTAAAGTATCTTCTTTTGTGTTCAATTGAAGAAATATAGGTTTGGAACAACTTGATGGTTTAATGTAACTTTATTTTAATTTTCTCAACATTGAAACATTAGCCTACATAATGAACTCCTGACAAACATTAATTTTTATTTGACTTATCACTAAGTGAGTCATTTAACCATGTATTACTGTCTTTGGAAGGCTTTTGACTTTCAAACACATTAAAATGGATAAATTCATGTCATTTCATATTTAAATGGTATGCAGGAATTTTTGTTTAGTTTTTAAACTTTGTTTACTCCTTTTAAATGGAGCCGGCCAATAATGAGACGGCGTTGGCGTAAACACAGAAGCCTGCACTGTGTTCACTACATCAACTGCGTATGACAACAATTCAAATGTACTTGTATGAAAAAGGCTTGCTTCGTTTCATTAATGTCACAGCATTATTTATGCAATTGCATTTCAAAAGTAATATGTATAGTATATGTAGGACTGTATAGCTTGCTTTTGTTGTGCAGTGGCTTGCATAACTCATTTTCAATCCTTATGTTTGTCCAGTCAGGTCAGAGAGAGGCTGAAGGAAGAGGTGGAAGGCATGAGGAAGACTCTTCCCAATTTCAAACCAGGCCTTGTGGTGTTACAGGTTGGTGGTAACAAGCTACCTGTTCCGCTCACTGTGTTGTTCAAAGCATTTCTTAGGATTTTTAGAAGGCAGCTGTCTGATTCTGAGATGGCGAATGTGAACATGGTTTGTGTAACATTAGCAACACATTATTAGCTGTTTGATTATGTAGTCAAGCCAAATGCTAATCATATCAATTACCATTGTGTGTCCGACAATACAAGAGATTGACTTGTAGACAGCCCTGTATAAGTCGCTCTTCTTCTGAATCAGTTTCTGGTTCAAACAAATATGTGGCTGAATTAGACCAATATTTCCACTTACCATTGTGTAGCATTTACTACAGTTGACTGAGTGGATCAGGTAGTCTGAGCTGGTGTGAGTGATTGGAGGCGTGGCTAATTTGCACATTCGTGGATCCGTGTATACTAAATGAAGCAAGGGTGTAGAGTTACATTCAAGATATTTTAAGGCATAAAGAAATTTTTACAGGAGAGAAAAAAAACATTGAAATGTTATCTTGATCTTTAAAGATGAGTTATAAGGGATAATTTTTGCCTGCAGGGGGAAATACTGGTAAAATGATGGTAGTAGTTTTATTTTGTGCTTGAGCAGTGGAAAAATGAGACCAACTTTCTTTTGAAATGAGTGATTTTGCGGTTTTATTTTTGATTAAGAGTGTTTGATATTTTACTCTTTCAAATTTATAATCTTAGAAATCTCTGAATAAAAAGTTGGTTGCCTATTGGCAATTTTGCTTTGCCACTTTATTGGTCTGTGATTTAATGAAATTGTATTAAAGGTACAATATGTAATAATTTTGTCCACTAGAGGTCGCTAGAAGCCTGTTCAAAACAAGTTTTAGAGTAGAATCTTGGGACATGTGGTCTCCACCTCAACGGACGGTGCAAAAGAATAGGGATAGGACTCGGGAACAAATCATGGTCATGGATGAGGTTATTTAGTATGAAGCAGAGCAGGAGCGAGTGTTGTGGGAGCTGAACGAGGCCACTGGAGCGATTGCGCAAAACACGCCTCACGAGCAGCGGGACTTTTATTATGCCACAGTCGTCGGCGCCGCTTCCGCTTTTCCGGTCATGAGTATAAGGTAACACAGCTCTGTTTATCATATTAGATACATTTACAACGTTACTCTGTGCGTTCGCTCGGCGGCTGCTGTGTGCCGCCGTGTGGTATGATGCAATTGACCCTTCGCCAGGAGTTTGATTGACAAGCGATCTAACCAATCAAAACGCCGCATCCGGCATTTTGTCCGACAAAGCAGTCAGTAGTTAGAAGATTAACCTCGGTGGAGTTAAACTTGAAAAATTGTGCATATTGACGTCTTTCCGCATTTGAAACAACATTCATTCTCATGTTCATTCATGTTTATTTGATGCTATAAATGGACTAGTAGGAAGAGATGATCGGTTAACAAACCTCTTGAGCTGAGGCGTTACAGCAATCTGTCACGACCATGGTCACGACATATTAAAGAGCCACAAAACGTTTTTTATTGTTTGAATTTCTTAAAAAACTACACAGTTTGAAAGCTGGGACTTTGTTTAATATCATAAGTAACCTGTTCTGTCTTGTCTGTCGATGTGTTGTCAGTATCCTCTTTGCTCCGCGATGTATTTTTCACTGCGTGTGGTGTGACAGCGCCACGGCTTGTCGGACAAAGCAACAGTAACTAAGGGGGGCGGGTCTTTGCGAAGGGTCAATTGACAGGCGACTCCTCACACGTCTCGGAGCCTTGGTTAAAATTGCAATTTTCTCGCGATTTACAAATGGTTGAAAACATTTGGGATATTGTAAGTACTCAAGTGAACAAAATATATAACACTGGCCTAGTGGTTTTTGGATATTTTACTGCAAAAAATTACATATTGCACCTTTAACTTTTAATGAAGGTGATATTTTCAGTCAGTTGAAGTCATCTTTAAACTGTCCTCATATAATTGCATATGTTAGAACTGGAATGGGCAGCACTGTTCTTAGAGCACCACTGTCCTGCAAATTTTAGTTCCAGCCCAAATCAAACACACCCGTCTTGTCATTTTTCAAGTAATCCTGAAGACTTTGATTAGTTTTTTAATCATGGTCCTGGGGATTTTGGGTGAATTCCAATCAGAATTTATTAATCATCCATATACTCACTCCAGAAGGCAGAGCCGTTGAATTACTTTGGATGGAGCAGGGCACTGGCATGCCATAATTTAGGAATGTTTGGAATGCACTTGGCAAAGGGATCAAAGAAAGACAAAGTCATTTACTCATTATGTTCATCTGGAATGTTACCTTGACAACACAGTGCATTGTCCATCACCCCATTAGCTGTTTTTACTACAGAAATCTCTTATTATTGCTTTTTATATAGTTGTTGCAAATAAATACACTTTTTATAATTAAGTTTCTGAAAAATGTTTTGTGTATGTTCCCTCTCTGCTCAAAACTTTACTTAACATACTATGAAACATTTCTTAGCTATGAAATTTCAACTTCATTAGAAATGAATTAAGAAGAACAAAACAACTTGAATTATTCTGTTTTGACATTTACTCAAACTCTCCCACCATCTAGCTTTAAAATAAATTGCGAGGACTCATCACCCTGGGCCACTTGACCTTAAACAATGAAATTACTTCCTTGAAGTGACCATCGGGTCACTTCGTCAAGGGCAAGGCTTAATTTTTCCAGGCTCCAGATCTAGAACCTCCAGAATCTGATCTGGCACCTCATTTGTGTGATCCCCCATCTCATACAACACTGAAAGATATTTATGTAATGACCTGTGTACATGTACTGTGTTCAGGAATATTGAGTATAATAATGATAACATTGTTAATAGCTTGCTATGTTGTGTATAAAAAAAATGGAGTGAAAGAAATGCAGCTACTAAGTGGTTCATGCCATGTTTTGTAAAATGTGCATAAAAATAGTTGAATGGAAAAACTTGACTAAAATTGCGCAATTTTTTTTTTTTATAGGTGGGAGACAGAGAGGACTCAAACTTGTACATTAGCATGAAGCTGAAAGCTGCTGCTGAGGTAAAGTCACATCAACACAGTGTATTGGTGTCTGTGCTTAAATATTCTTAAATCTCAAGAAATTATCCTTTCATTTATGCTGTTCTCAGTTAATGCATGAACAAATCTTCACTAAACATTTGTAGTGCACCTCCCATCCAATAAATTGCAATAGCTTTGTGCAGTTTCAACTGAATTACTGAATTAACACAAGATCACATCATCTCACAGCGATCATTAAGCAGTTACTCTCAGTAACACTACATTTCAGGACTGTCTATGGACCAAACAGACTGTGGGTCAGTATAGACTGGATTTCATCATTAGTCCAGGACAGAGCCAGATGCTCTCCATAAAAAAAACCCCTCCTCTGAGGGGTTGTAGGTGGGGTGAGGGTGGGTGATATTTAGTGTTAATTTCGTTAATGAAAAGTATGATGGAAAAATGTTCATCAACAACCTTTTTTTACCCCCATGACTAAGACAAGATGACTCCAAGGTCATTAAGTGATAACTGTGACTATAGTAACATGCAGTATCGTAGACGAGACTAAAATGTAGTTAAAAATGTTTTAACTTTACTAAAATGTCGAGAAAAAGGAGAAAATCTTAGACTACTGTACAATCCTGTACTGAGCTTTCATGCTTGTGTTTGCGAGATTTGACGAGCTTAAATCCCTCAATCAGAGCTTTTCAGTTAAAAGTGCCCGGTGTTTTACTTAATCTTTGCATCTGGCAACCATGTGCACACGCTCTCTCTACACTGTGGAAGCACAGCCGATGATCTGAAATGCTGACAAACAAATAAGCTTTAGCGATCTGCATTGAAATATCCTGCTTAAATGAAAGTGTCATTCATTCGGTCTGTTCCTTCACGAGCCACTTGCACTGTTTTCTGCAACTAAATCTGCAGAATATGATATTGTCACAGAATGCTGACCACATGAGTCTTTACATACAAGAATTTTTCAATAAAAGTGTGTTTGCAAAACTTTGGTTCAATAAAACATGTTTTACAAAAGAATCCACTGTGAAATTTAGAGAACAAAAAATGATGCCCTACTGACATGGTCAGGCACTAAAGAGTCTCAATCTGTCCATACTTGTGCAGGAGGCACAGAGAAACTCTGGCCCACTTACTCCTGGTATTAAGATGCTTTTTGGTCAGTCGGATCACAAGTGGACAACATTAAATACAGGTGTAAACGGGGTCTGAAACATTGAGCATGTCCACTTTCAACCACTTCCAGAGATAGTCTAAAATGCATTCGACTGGATTGCTTTTGTAGTGTAGATGCTCATGTGGTCGAATGCAGTCGAACAGCCGCAAAAGACCGGCTACTCTCCACCTACTGACCTAACGTCTAAACATTATGGGAAGCACTAGCCAGACGGAATTTAAACTTTGTTGGCTGAAGACCCAAGTTTGGTTTGATGTACTAAGCAGAATGTTCTCTCACCATTCCCGATTTCTAACATACTCTTGTGGCGAAAGATCTGAAAAAAAAAGCCCATATATTTACCCACCCATAGACCCCCCCCCAAAAAACAGGTTGTTAAAAGAAACCTTTGATGGAGTATATGTACTTTAAACAGAGCACCGTAATCCAGACTTTCCACTATTAGTTTAAATCAGCAACTACAATAATAATCAAGTTTCAACATTTCCACGTGTATAATACTTATTTCGTATGCAAAGATGTTGTCCAATCATAGCAATGGGAATTTACACTGAAGTCTTAAAGGAAACATAAACTGAGTGTTCAAACCAGAGTGTTAAAAACAGGGTAGAAAACTTATGCTTTTGATTAAAAAATCTGACCTACATTATAAGGGAACATTGTAAAATGATGATGATAAATGTCGTTCAGGACCACTTTAATGACTATTAAGGTCGTGATTTTTAGATCGGGATCAATGCTGTACATGTGAAACTTCCACGGAGTGCAACTGAAGATGAGGTAGGGCAGATCACCTGTAGCAGTGATTAACGTTCTGCTTTGTGTTCATTAACCGTTGATTCACATTTTGTTATTTATGATTGAGTGTTCACATTCTGAAGGTTATGCGCAGTGTAATTGAAGTCAATGAGAACTCCAAAGTTCATGGGCTCATAGTCCAGCTGCCCCTCGACTCCATCCACACTATCAATACAGAAAGGATTATCAACGCTGTGGCTCCAGAGAAAGATGTTGATGGGTACAGAAAATATAATGCAGTCCTTACCATTATGCCATTAAATTATACAAAAAATGATTCAACAAATTGTATTCTGCTAATAATGTAAACTGTTTTGATGTCTGTTTGTTTGCTTCAGTTTGACGAGTATAAATGCAGGGAAACTGGCACGAGGTGATCTTGGAGACTGTTTTATCCCATGTACTCCTAATGGATGTATGGAGCTCATCAAGCAAACAGGTGAGTTGGACACCTCAGACTAAATCCAGAAACACACTACACGGCTGTCAGACTGATTATAAATGTAATTTAGTCGTGACAACTGATCATGCCCAAACAGACTGGGTTTGTTCCAGTTGCACTCGGTCTGTTTACAGTCTGTGTTTAAAAGAGATTCTAGTCTTAGAATCTAAGAACTACTGTGGAGATGCGTTCCCTGTCAAACATAATTCATTAAATCATTAAAGACATAATGAAATATGTCTACTCAGATGATAACTGCAAAAAGAAAAACAGAAAAAGAAACATAGGACTTTACGAAAATAAATTTTTGTATTCAAGACACATTACTATGACATCAACATGCATTTTTTAGCCTTTACCATGATCCTAAAATTTGGGTTCAATTAAATTCTTCAATAGTTCTCCTCACAAAATTAATTTAAAATATAAATTTGATAACACAGTGTCAAATCACACAGTGTCATCAATGTTCCAAATAATGACACAACATACACGGATGCCATATGCTTTAATATAAACTTACCAGGGACGTGATTTCTGTATTTTCTGGCCTCGTTGAGATGACCCGTGTAAATTGCGTAAATACGGGGATTTTGGGGTGCGCGTACGGTCATCCAACCGGCCAATTGGATCCTTGCCGCTTTCTACATTTTACACCATGCACATAAGTCAGGTAAGTCATCTTTATCTTATTAATGAATCTAGAGATTCTGTGAAAAATAGACACCAAAGATAGATGGATTGGTACTCATAAAAACATCTTATGTAATTTTTATTGTCATTTTCACGTCAGTGAGCAACTGCAACAGATATGACAGTGCAAGTAATAAAACACTAAAACCTTAAAGTGCTTTTTTGAATATTACCTTTCACACAGTGTGTAGTATAGCTGTTTGTGAATGTAAAATGTCTGTAAAGTTTTAAAGATCAAAGAGATCCTAAAAGAAAGAATCAATTCTGAACAGCTAAAACAAAACAAGTCATCAGCAATTCCAGCAAATCATTGTATCAATGTTACAAATTTGCATAATGCCAGCCTATGGTTTTATTGGCTGCCCGTGAACTAGAGGTCTTCTCGGGTCGACCTATTTTCGAACCCAACTGGACCAAAATGTAAACGGCATTGATGTGTCTACAGCCTGCAGCCCTGCTGTCAGTCAAGAACAATCCCAGTGTCCGACTGACTGATTTGGCTGCTGGTCCATTACTTTCATTTATTTTAGTTATTTAGTTATACTTTATATTATTGCCTGCCTGATGGATACAAGTTATTTCTGAGTTCAGCTTTCAATAATGACCAGTGGATTAGAAAAAAAAAAATGTGATAGCTTGATAAAAATGAAATCAATAGCCTGATAAATCATGGATTCGCTAGTCTCCGGCGAAGGGTTTCTGCACATAAAAAAGAAAAGCCGTGCATGAACACGCAGCGTAATGAAGCGAGTGGCTTTTCCTGATGGATCTCAGCTATAAGATATAACATTATATAATATAACATTTATTTCAAATTACCTGAGACCTGAGGCCACTAAAACCAAACCCGACCAAGTGGACCTGTGAAGACCTCTACCGTGAACGTCTACTTTGACTCGCCCTCAAACACTGTGGTTATAGCCGAGACCCCAGAGGGCAGAACCAGATAAGTGTTCCATACTCCCTCAACATTGATGAGGCCACTAGCAAGACAAATTATGTAGGGATGCTTGTTAGCCACTGGTCCCAGAAGAATAAAAATATGGCTGTACAACACCTTGCAGCACTGGGACTCGCATCAGAGTCTCTGGTCAGTGCACTGGATGGGCTTTTTGAATGGATGCCTCTCCCATGGGATAATTTGGTGTCCATTCTTATAGACTCCTGCTCTGGGATGAGGGGCTCTAAAAGTGGCTTGGAGAAGAAATTTAGAGATCGCCGTGCCCCTCAACTCCTTGACATTGGTGATTCATGTCATCACCTTCATAACGCCAGACAGAAACTATGTAGCACTTTTGAATCTTGGATTGAAGATCTACTTTCAGCATCTTTTTGGAATCAGCTTTTCACGTCCTGAGTCCTATATTCCATACAGGCAGCTCTCAGTTTTGGATGTCAGTCTGGAAACATTGTGCATGTCGGATGCGTTAGTTATGTTTTACTTTGCCTTCTTGGACAGGAAAAATAAGAGTACATGTGAAGATAATGTCAATGCCACACTACAAAAGGGGGATGTACAAGAAGCAGGCAGGAGTTGGATAAACGAGTTGTGGAAGGAGTTGGTTAACTGGTATAAAATCCTACAAAGTTTACAAAGTAGGGGAAGATGAGAAAGGTCAGGATTTGCAGGAAGGTATGAAAAATGCCCTAAAACTTTTTTTAAATGTGTTTGAACTGTGACAACAATGATGTACTTTATACAGTGATAAAATATTTTCCATGTTTTGACAGGTGTTGCTAGAGGACAAGAAAATCCTCACTGAGCTGCATTTCTACTCGACGGTCGTTCTCGTGCACAAGCAATGTTTCAATCTAAAGAGATCCAAGGGTTCATAAGCTCCATGACGAACCAGAGAGACTCATCAGGTGGATTTTATCCTGCTTTATCAAGCCAGATTACCTGATTGAAGCAAGGGGAATAATCTGCCTGGGCCGAAGATGAATTTGCTCAACCTGAAGTCACAAGAGTCCTATCTGTCCAAACCTTTTTGCTGGCTTTGAGACAGACAGCCTCAATGTAGAGACATATGTGTCCTATCAAGCAGTGAAATAAACCTGAAGGCCATGCAGGTGTCAGCCATTCAGAACTCTCAAGGAACTCCAAGGAGAGTCCAGTTAATGTCCAGCTTTGCAGAAATGTAAAACTCTCCAGCTAGAGGCACAGAGCTCTCCTCAGAGAAAAATTAAAGCACAACAAGCAGCAATATCTCTCTGTCAAGACAACTGATGACAAGAAAAAGGCCAAAGATGCCATTGTTTCAGCAGCTCAGAGATCAAGACAGGAAATGTGAATGAAAGCTTTGAAGTTTGCAGCTAAGGCTAAATAATACTTGATATACTGTTAGTTAATAGTGCCTAATTTGTGTACTTGAATGAATGTTTAATGAAAGTTAATAAATAAAAAATTTCTATAAATGCTGTATACCTTTATACAAGTAATTGAATACTGTTTTCCTTTTAAACAAAATGCGTCAACCAAACAAAGCATGCTGGGAGTTAAATCTACTGCAACTCAATCATATTAAGTTTAATTTATTATAATCAAATTTTGAGTTCACGCAACTTTTTTTCTATTAAGTACAATGAACTTACATTATTATTTGAGTGAAACGAACTCCATTTCATTAATTTCACTGTTCAGTTTTACAGTGTACATAAATGCCAATTATTTCTTTTTTTTAAACATGCTATATTATAATATCACACTATTTTGCTTCAACAGTATAGAGTCTTAAAATATATATAGTATAGCTGCCTTTTTATTTTATGAATTTGGTCTTTTGCAAAGGGATAGTCATATTTTGGGGTTCTTGGCATCAGAACATTTGAAAACCCTGCTCTAAATGATTTGCTTTCTTGAGACTTCAGACAGAAATCTCGAGGAAGAGCTGGTGTGTGGATATATTGCATGCATGAGTGGATTATAATTGTGATTTAATGTGACTGTTGTGTGTATTTCTGGATTTCTGTGTGCAAGGATACTAATTTCTGTTTACTGTTTACTTATGATGGTGTTTTCACTCAATATGTGTGTCGTCAACTAAATACAAGCTGTCTAGACATTAATTTTCAGACAGCGTTTACATAAAATCATAATAATGGATCACTAGATACAATACACATAGCTTTATCCATGTCAAAGTTTGGTTTACTTAACCTGTTAAAAAAGTTTTGGTACATCTCAACCTTTTGAAGTAACGTCTCAGTCTAAGGTTTGGTGCTATGAGGATGTGCACTTAAAGAATTTTTGGTTGAACCATTCATCTACCTTAAATGAACTTGAATTATAAGTTTTAAATTGTGATTATTCATGATTTACGTTTCCTCCATGTCTTGTGTTTAGGAGTGACTGTGGCAGGAAAAAGAGCGGTGGTAATTGGCCGCAGTAAGATTGTTGGTGCACCGATGCATGACCTTCTCCTGTGGAATCATGCCACTGTAACGACTTGTCACTCAAAGACTGCAGACCTGACCTCTGAGGTAAAGAGCTCTGGAGCATTATTTCCACTTTTTTTTTTTTTTAGGGAAAAAATTGTATTAGCTAATCAAAATCCACACATACACTGTTCACATTTTAGAATACTAAAGTATCAAAACTATGAAATAAGACATGGAAAAAAGTCATGAAATTCTGTATTATGTGGCAACTGAAACTTTAGTTTCATGAATCAGTCTGGTTATGAATATGGCAGCAGATTAATCAAAGATGCATATTGAAACCATTTAGTTTTTTTTGGTCAGAATTATTTGAAGACCAAGCTGTGATTTCATTTATGTCTATACAATTTTTCCTCCATTTTGAATTTTCTTAAAAACCTTCTTTTTCTAACTCCTTAGCCGTTCATCCGATCTTTACCAAAATAGGCATACAGCAGCTAGGAACAGTGCTGGCAAAAGAATTTAGATTTGTCAAATCATTGCAAAGATATTTAAATTAACTGGTCAGACAACGCCCATTTTTACAAGTTAACCTACATCTGGTAAATGCAATGCTTTTTGAATAAAATTCTAAAAGTCAATTTGTTTTACCAGCAATTTCAAATCCTTCTACTAGATGGAGCCACAAGATAAGAAATCTTTTAAGCCACATTTTTTCTATCAGTTTCCATCCCTTTGAATAATAAATGCAATGATCTAGTTCATTTGTGTAAGACAGTATAGTCTTATATAATTAGAAATATAGAAATTTGCGAAACGCTTATAGATTATTACATGTTTATTTAACTTTTATAGGCCACAATAAAACACATTTTTCAGGTTGCACTTTTTCAGACATTGCTGTTCACCTAAAATGAAGTGACAATTTCAATTGTCTTTTCAAGATAATATATTATATAAAAAAATTGTAAGTACATACTTATTAACTGTTGTAAAATTAATCTGCTTTTCCAAACTGCTTGAATCATGATAATTGGTGTTTGTGCACTCATTGGTGTGTGTTGTAGGTGGGAAAGGCAGACATCCTGGTGACCGGGATTGGTAAAGCAGAGATGGTTCGTGGAGAGTGGCTGAAGAATGGTGCTGTGGTCATTGACTGCGGGATTAACACCATCGCAGGTGTGTGTGTGTGTGTGTGTNTGGGAGTCTATGTTTTCAGTTTCTTTTACAATATAATATTTTTTTCGTTTGGTCTCCAATTCCTCTAGTTTAAATGGTCTCAAGGAATTAATTAGTATTGTGAATATTAAAAATATTAGTTTTTATTAAATTTATGATCAATTATATATACATATCTTGTATGCGCTAAACCAAAAATAAAACAACAACTTTGGAGCAACATAGAACATGTTCAAAAAATGGACTATATGTTGAAAGATACTGTAAAACTTATTTGAAATGTGAGGGGGGAAAATGCATGTAATTGCAAAAGGTGCTTGAAAGTTGTTTAAAATATTTTTCTCAAAAACACACCACTTAAATATCTCGACAAATGTTTGAAGTAGTACCATGATGATGTTGTGATTGTTCTTCTCCAGTATAATTAGTAGTCCAAGCGTCAAAAGATGCTGAAACCCTATTTTATTTGTAAAGATTTCTTCTTTTTGTCAGAAACCGTAAGTCTCAGAGATGTCAGACTTGTGAGGATTGTCTGAAATGTGTGTTAGTATTTAGGTGAAATTGTGAAGTCCATTATTCAGAAACAGTCACTTAATTGCTTAAATTTGATCTCAGACAGCAGCAGACCAAGTGGAAAGAGAGTTGTTGGAGATGTTCACTTCGACTCAGCCAAAGATCAGGCTGCGTTTATCACACCTGTACCTGGAGGAGTCGGCCCAATGACTGTAGCCATGCTCATGCAGGTACATGATTCCTGTTTCTCAAGGAGATCACATCTCTTATGGGTTTTTTTTGTGACTCAGTTAAGTAGCATGTCTTTATTTTGGTTCTTAGAAAATTCAATGTTTGCGTTAAATTTCACAGAACACAGTTCTGAGTGCTAAGCACTTCCTTCAAGCACAAGAACCTGGGAAGTGGAATATAAATTACCCCAAACTCAACCTGCAAAGACCAGTTCCAAGGTTAGATGCAATTTTCCTTTTCAGCTATGCAAAAAACAAGAGTGATAAGAGAGTGAGGTGCGAGTGTGTGTATAAATTATATATAAATTTATGAATGATTCCTTGGATTAAACAGCTGCTGCAATATAATTTTTTCTTTACTTTTGACTTTTTGTTCTTGTTATTTTAATAGCTAATTTGTTTATTTTCTTCATGCAGTGATGTTGCCATCTCTCGCTCCTGTGTGCCTAAACCCATCGAGGGTCTTGCTAAGGAGATTGGTCTTTTTTCGGATGAGGTTGAGCTCTATGGCAGGACCAAGGCCAAAGTCCAGCTGAAAACCATTGATCGACTGCAGGCTCAACCTGACGGCAAATATGTGGTTGTTACTGGGTAATTTATTTTCTCTGTCTTTGTCAAGTGTTATACTTAGAGATGAAAACCAAATTCACATTTTATAGGCATGTATTGGGTTGGAGAATTTGATACTTGTGCAAAGAAGTAACGTTTTGTTTAATGCAGAATCACTCCAACTCCTCTGGGTGAAGGAAAGAGCACAACTACGATAGGGCTGGTTCAAGCACTCGGGGCTCATCTCAAACTTAATGCATTTGCAGCTGTGCGCCAGCCATCACAAGGCCCAACGTTTGGCATCAAAGGTAAGTCATGAGTGAGGTGACTTACCTTTGTGTATCAAGCGTTTGATTTATAGTACCACATGGCAAAGCAAGTGAGTTTCCTGTGCAATCATGATGATTTTTGGTCAGTTTGCATAGCAGTGAGAGCAACTAATGGAAAAATTTAATTTCTACCTCAACAGGTGGTGCTGCTGGTGGGGGTTACTCTCAAGTCATTCCCATGGAAGAGGTATTTTATGTTTTGTTTTGTCCGCTGCTTGGTGTATTTATAAAGATGTATGCAATCATGTGTTCACTGATGGTCTTTCCCTCTTAGTTCAATCTTCATCTGACTGGTGACATTCATGCAATCACTGCAGCCAATAACCTTGTAGCTGCTGCAGTCGATGCTCGTATCTTTCATGAAGCCACCCAGTCTGATAAGGTAATATCTGTCTTCATTCATCTCATCACTGACCTTATGTGGCTAAGATGAATTAATACTGTCCAAATCAACAGCTAAATCTCATTCTGTCACTGCACTAGGCTCTCTTTAATCGCTTGGTACCCTTGGCTGGAGGTCAGAGGAAGTTTTCCCCAGTTCAGATCAACAGACTTGAAGTAAGAATATTGTGTGTTTGTCCTTTCATAACCCCCTCCCTAAAACTAAGCTTTATCTTAGATTTGCTCTTGCATTTAAACATTGTAATGTTTTCTGTAATGTAATATATTTGATGTTCTTGTACCCATAGAAACTAGGCATAAAGAAAACAGACCCCAGCACGTTAACAGAGGAGGAAATCACACGCTTCGTCAGGCTGGACATCGACCCTGAGTGCGTCACATGGCAGCGAGGTGCGACAGAATGTGTATTGTTGTTTTCTTTGTTCTTACAATTTATGCTATAGAGATGAATAAGCTAAAATGAATCTCAAACTGAATGCACCTTCAAAACTAGAACGTTTTTGTAGATTTCTATTAGCTTTGATGGTGTTACTGAACATTATGAATGTGTGCCATACATGTATATACACATTTAGGTGAAATGTAAATCTGTTTTTGTTTTTATTACAGTGCTGGACACAAATGATCGTTTTCTGAGAAAAATCACCATCGGCCAGTCTCCAACTGAGAAGGGCTTTACCAGAACTGTGAGCATCACACACGTGACCTAATGCTTAATATACTGATGAATAAGGGCTGTAAATGGCTGAAAAATTTGAATTTAGTTTTTACTCAAGGGTTAGTTCACCCAAAAATGAAATTTCTGTCATTTATTTCTCACCCTTATGTTGTTTCACACCCGTAAGACCTCCATTCATCTTCAGAACACAAATTAAGATATTTTTGATCAAATCCGATGGCTCAGTGAGGCCTGTATTGACGGCAATAACACTCCCTTTTTAAATGTCCAGCGACTAAAGACATATTTAAAACAGTTTATGTGACTGCAGTGGTTCAACCTTAATGTTTTGAAGCGACAAGAATATTTTGTGCACCAAAAATAACAAAATGGCAACTTTATTCAACAATATCTAGTGATGGGTGATTTCAGAACACTGCTTCATGAAGCTTCGAAGCTTTACGAATCTTTTGTTTCGAATCAGTGGTTCGGAGCATGTATCAAACTGCCAAAGTTTCAAAACACTTATGACATAACGAAGCCTCGTTTACTGAAATCACGTGATTTTGGCACTCTGAACCACCGATTCAAAACAAAGATTTAAAGGTGCCCTCGAATGAAAAATTTAATTTACCTTGGCATAGTTGAATAACAAGAGTTCAGTACATGGAAATGACATACAGTGAGTCTCAAACTCCATTGTTTCCTCCTTCTTATATAAATCTCATTTGTTTAAAAGACCTCCGAAAAACAGGCGAATCTCAACATAACACCGACTGTTACGTAACAGTCGGGGTGTACGCCCCCAATATTTGCATATGCCAGCCCATGTTCCCAACATTATGAAAGGCATTAGACAAGGGCAGAACGTCTGGATGTGCACAGCTGAATCAACAGACTAGGTAAGCAAGCAAGGACAATAGCAAAAAATGGCAGTGGAGCGATAATAACTGACATGATTCATGATAACATGATATTTTTAGTGATATTTGTAAGTTGTCTTTCTAAATGTTTCGTTAGCATGTTGCTAATGTACTGTTAAATGTGGTTAAAGTTACCATCGTTTTTTTACTGTATTCACGGAGACAAGAGCCGTCACTATTTTCATTTTTAAACACTTGCAGTCTGTATAATTCATAAACACAACTTCATTCTTTATAAATCTCTCCAACAGTGTAGCATTAGCTGTTAGCCACAGAGCACAGCCTCAAACTCATTCAGAATCAATGTAAACAGCCAAATAAACACTGTACTTGCGCGATTAGACATGCTGCATGATGAACACATTGTAAAGATCCATTTTGAGGTTTATATTAGCTGTTTTTTTATGTTGTTTAAGGCAAGCGCGAGCTCTGTGGGCGTGGAGCACGAGATTTAAAGGGGCCACACACCCTGAATCGGCTCATTTATAATAATGCCCCAAAATTGGCAGTTAAAAAAACGAATACAAAAAAAATCTATGGGGTATTTTGAGCTGAAACGTCACAGACACATTCAGGGGACACCTTAGACTTATATTACATCTTTTAAAAAAAAATTCTAGGGCACCTTTAATAACTCAGCTGAGTTAATAGCTCACAAGATATTATAGTTTTAACTTTTAATTCTTTCCTAAGTGAGCCATGTAACTACCTAATGATAGTAATTTTTTGTAAACACAACGAATGATTCTAGATCAGTTTGAAACGGGCAGAACATCAATTGTAATGATGAACATTTCACTTATTCTGTTAGCAGACCAGGCCAGGTAACTTATTTTGTGTTGTGTTGTTTTGCAGGCCCAGTTTGACATCACTGTGGCCAGTGAGATTATGGCAGTTTTAGCTCTCACCACCGGTCTGGAGGACATGAAGCAGAGACTTGCAAAAATGGTGGTGGCCACCAGTCGCAGTGGGCAGCCCGTCACCACAGAGGATTTGGTGCGCTGCTGTCACATGTCTCATTTTATCTCAAATTAAAATGTGTAAATGTTTTGATTGTGTAATGTTTGTGTCTCAGGGAGTTTGTGGAGCTCTGACAGTACTCATGCGAGATGCCATCAAGCCCAACCTCATGCAGACACTAGAGGTAAGAGTTGTTCTGGGTCGTGTGTATTATATTCAAGTTAACATGTGAATCACCCAGAGCTACACAGGCCTTGAAGACTTCATATACATTTTCTCTACTTCATGCTCAAATCCAGTCAGTTTTGCAGCTGTTTTTTTTTGTCACTTTGAGTTGTGTCTTAAGCTGTTGTATGAACATTTGTTTAGGGAAACCCTGTGTTTGTTCATGCTGGACCTTTTGCAAACATTGCGCATGGAAACTCATCAATCTTGGCTGATAAAATTGCTCTGAAACTAGTTGGACCTCAGGGATTTGTGGGTAAGTAAGAATTTAAAATCTGAGAAGAGCCAGTGTTCTTTGCAAAAAAACAGTCAATTGTTTTGTTTGGTTGTCTTGTATCCCATCAGCATGGATTCACTCTAGTTGTTGTTTTCTGACAGTCACAGAAGCAGGCTTTGGAGCAGATATTGGGATGGAGAAATTTTTCAACATCAAGTGTCGTAACTCTGGTCTCAAGCCTCATGTTGTGGTCCTGGTTGCCACAGTTCGAGCACTGAAGATGCATGGAGGTGGACCTACGGTGAGTCTGACAATAACCCCTTTACTGTATAGTGGGAGAGAAAATAAACATTTAAAGGGTTAGTTCACCCAAAAATGAAATTTCTGTCATTAATTCACTGGGGGCGTGACTTTGGCAGTTTGATACACACTCCGAACCACTGATTTGAAAGAAAAGATTCACCAATTTGTGTTCTGAAGATGAACGAAGGTCTTGCGGGTGTGGAACGACATGAGGGTGAGTAATTAATGACAGAAATTTTCATTTTTGGGTGAACTAACCCTTTAAATGAGAACATTGTCAGCATAGGCAAATGTATCATCACTGTACAGTGATTTAGTTTCATGCTGTTTGACAGTTTGCCTCACCTCTTGTGCATACATTGCACAGGGAGTTATTAATGTGCATTGCATTGTATCTTTTCTATAGGTCACTGCAGGTGCGCCACTGCCGAAAGAATATATTGAAGAGGTACTGTAAGATTTTTAATGTTTCTTGTGATCTTGTAGATAAAGTAGTATTTGAAAAGCATCAGTATTTACAGTGGGGATTTGAGTAGCTGGAAAAATAATCACTTTTATTAATGAGTTCAGTCAATAGTTTAAAATAAAGCACTGGATTGCAGATGACATCTCTGTCACAGAGATAGCTTGATGTCATCAGTCCAGTATCAATCAATAAAGCTGTGAATCTTCAAAGAAGAAACCTAGGACAGATTTAATCCAGTAACCAGGCATCATAGCTGCCAAAGGCACATGCCTGATTGTGACTTGTATAAATTGCTATTTTGTCATCAATAAAAAATAATTATTTCTAGTCATCATTTGCCAGCTTTAATGAATTTATGCAGAGAAAAAGGACTTATGGTGAGGTTGTTCAAAACCCCACTGTATGTATGGTTTATATGTATGCCAATTTATAACCTATTTGGATAGAATTTCCAAGAAAAGATAACTATATTGTGATGTACACTACCTGTAAACATTTGTACAACACCTCCATTTAGTTATGGAAACTTAAGCAGGTCAAGTGGAACTTTTTATTGTAGATGTGTTGGGCTGTCCTACCCATTTTTAATTTATTTACATTTTTATTAAACAACAATTCTATTAATGTTATAATTTTAACATTAAACTTCAGAAATTTCATTAAAAATGGGGAAAATGGAGGTGTTCTAAACTTTTTGATCAGTAGTGTATCCATTACCGCAAGATGTAAAATTACCAGACCAGATTTTGGTCATAATGCTCACTCCATACTAAATGGTGATTTATAGCTTTAAGTTACACAGCTCTGTTTGTCCATTCATTTATTTGCTTAAAAATGAAATTCTTTACCCCCAGTGTACCACTAAAGGGATTACTGAAAGGCCACAAACACACTGTAAAGGTTTGAGAGAGGCAGACACATTTAAATATGAGAGCGAATCACAGGAGTCACTCCAGAATATTGCATTATTGACATTAAAATTGACCCTAAAATGAAAATGAAGTCATCATTTACTCATCCTGGTGTTGTTCTAATGCCGTATTCCCTTTTTTCCTTTATGGACCAACGCCCCGCTCGCACTTGTCCATATAATCTAATTAAAGTATAACTAAGAGAAATCACTAGAACTGTTCTGAGAGCGATCATCAGAGTAAACATCAAAACTTGCTGTGGTTCTGATGACAGTGTTTTGAACTCTTACAGAATCTGGCGCTGCTGGAGGCCGGCTGTAGTAACATGAGGAAACAAGTGGAGAATGCTCAGCTTTTTGGAGTTCCTGTAGTTGTAGCTGTCAATGCTTTCAAGTAAGAACCTGCTAATGAAACCCATACCGTACAGATATTTAAGATCAATATATCAGTCTTATGATGGAGCATATAGTGTCTATTGATATTCCCAAAGCTTTGTGTATTGAGAAGTTGGTCACAGTTCTATAATAGTTTACGATGGACAGAGATGTTTGAAAAAAAATTTGGTTTTTTTGCCCTAATAACACACAGGACACCTTCTTGCATTAAAAATAGCTGTACAGAGTTTCTCAAGACACATTTTTCATGCTTGAACTACCATAGAGCTGAATGATTCTGGATAAATTGAGAATCATGATTTCTTTGTTTCAAACAGAGATCATGATTCTCCCACGATTCTGTACAGACGAATAAACCAAAAAATAACATGTACTTTACTACAGGTTCTGACAAAATGTTAATCGCTGCAGTCTATTTAAAAATTCTTAATTAATTTTAAATGAATTAATATTTTAAAAATCCATTTGAATGAATGATTCAATGACTCACTTATAAATTTTGAATGAATGAATGATTCAATGATTTGTCACCACCTAGTGATGCATAATGATGCAGTGTATACAATCATTGTTTGCATCATCAAGTTCATTTCAAAAGGTGATTTGCTGCCATAGACATCAGTGTTTAAATCTGAAATATTAACACCGATTTGAATGTTCTGGTATGATTTTGTCAAAGGTTTAATAAACACAGGCGAATCACTGTCATTTAGGAATAAGATTTCATGGGTTTTTTAATCGAGATTGCAGTCTATTATTCATGCAGCTCTAGCTAACCCAAAAATAGGTCTTCGGAAACAATACAATTTGTGTAAAAAAAAAAAATAAAAAAAAAATTAAATTGTTCATTAAATTGTACCTTCTGTAGGCCGTTTACTGCGGTAACAGGATCACTGGGTCATTGAGAACCAGATCTGATTTGTTATTGAATCAGTTTGGTTTTGTGAACCAGATCAACCTTATAGAAGCTTGTTTTCACAACTAAATATAAAAATAACAAAGGTAATTGCGACTTTTTATATCACAATTTTACTTTTGTTCTCAGAATTGCGAGATATAAACTCACAATGGCGAGTTATAAAGTCCAAAAACTTTTTTTCTCAGAATTGTGAGTTCTGACTTTATGAATCTCAATTCTGAGGAAAAAAGTCATAATTGAGTTTATATCTCGCAATTCTGACTTTATAACTTGCAATTGCGAGTTTATATCACACAATTCTGAGAGGAAAGGTCAGTATTACAAGATGTAAACTCAATTGTAAACTCAATTCTGACTTCGAAAAAAAGTCAGAATTGTGAGATAAAAAGTCGTAATTATGCCTTTTCATTTTCTATATTTTTGTGGCAGAAACAAGCTTCCACACAACCTTCATTGGAAAGATCTGACTCAAAGGAACTAATTGTATATGAAATAGACATTTTGTTATGTCTCTTGTGAATGTCAAGAAGAGCTGTCAAGATGGGCAGACGTCAGGATTTTAAGACGCAATGGTGACGCAAAGACATCAGATTGCACATGTAAACAGATATCAACAATTAAAACATTGCTCTCAGTAAATATGTGATTAAAGGCCATACATGATTAATCTGTATCATGTTAAAATGTACCATTAAGCCAACAGCATGTTTGACTGTGACTAGATGTGACTTTGAGTAAAGCTTCATGATGTTGAATGATATCGAGTATTATTTAGGCATTATGGGTTTTATTTTCTGCACAGACAATGTAAATCAAACTGCTGTATAGCTAATATGATGTCAAACTGAATCTTGCTGTCTCATGTTTCAGGACAGACACAAAGGCTGAGCTGGATCTGATCTGTAAACTAGCCAAAGAGGCAGGAGCGTTTGATGCTGTGCCTTGCTCTCATTGGGCTGATGGTGGCGCCGGCGCTGTAGATCTGGCTAGAGCAGTTCAAAAGGCTGCAGACTCTCCCAGCAGCTTCAGATTTCTTTATGACATTAAGGTAAAAATGAAGAATGTTGGTGTTGTAGCATTATTATTTTTATAAATAAACACATTTGTAAGCTGGCGCATGTTTTACTCACTATTAGAGGATTTACTCTGCAGTCATATTGTACCCACTGACACACCATTTGCTTCATTTCTGTTGTTATCTTACAGTTACCCATTGCAGACAAGATCAGAATCATCGCGCAGAAGATCTACGGTGCAGATGACATTGAACTTCTCCCAGAGGCCCAGCAGAAGGTGGACCTGTACAGCAAACAGGTATGAGTAGCGGAGAGGGATTTTTGTGTCTCATTAGAGATCCTTAAACATGACATTGGCATTATGTTTATAAAGCTTTTTTGTCTCCCTCAAGGGTTTTTCAAGTCTACCCATATGCATGGCAAAAACTCACCTGTCTCTGTCACATGATGCTGAAAAGAAAGGTGTTCCCACTGGATTTGTTCTTCCCATTCGTGACATTCGTGCCAGTGTAGGGGCAGGCTTTCTCTACCCGCTGGTTGGCACAGTAAGTAGAGTAATATGGACATTTTTACACAATATACAGCCATTTTAAAATAATAAGAAGTGGGCGATTGTTTTTTTTGTTGTTTTTTTCAACCCCTCAAAGGATGTTCATGATTGTTTAATCAACATTTATTCATTCATTCCAGGTATAATTTGTAATTATGTAAAAACAGCAGTAATAATGTGATCGGTACCATGTAAATGAAATGTTCCTCATTTTACGCAGATGCCGACTATCCCAGGCCTTCCTACTCGGCCATGTTTCTATGACATTGATCTGGACACTGAGAGTGGAGAGGTTGTTGGACTCTTTTAAATGAGGCACTTTTATTGGGGTATGACATGATCTGTCATTAAATGTGACAATACAGTTGTATCTTTTAATAAAGTTGTAATTATTAATCTTCTTGTTTAAGATTACAGTTTGTGGTGGTCCATGTAGGATCCTTCCAGTGGACTAAAGTCTCCATCGTCTCGGATCAGAGGTTGTTGGTTGTTTGTGTCTCTAACAGAACAGATGTTGTCATTAACTTTCGATCTATTCTGATCTATTACATTTGTCCAGTTTCCTAATGAAAATCTATTTCTAATGAATATTTTTGCTACTGTACTGGAGCATAAAATAAATGTGTCCATGCTATGCTCTGGTCCAGGTGTTTTTGTAAGTGGTTAAAGACTTTTTTTAATGAATTGTCATTTCTAAACATTTTTTCAGTTAAGAACTTTATTCTGTCTCTAAGGTTTCTGGCTACAGTTTAATTCTTGTCAAGTGCCAAATGAGAGTAAGTGAGCTTCTGTGTACTGAAAGATTGTCAGATTCTGTTTGAATATTGTGTGAAAACAAATAAATTGTGACTCTCAGTCAATCTCATCTGTGTCTGTAATGCAAGCTTTTGATTTGAGACTCTGAGAAGCATAAACTTCAGTCTCCAGTTACTTTATTTTCATTGCTATCCAGGAGAAACTCTTGAAAAGAAATCTCATTTACGAATTTTATTTAGTTGCTACTTGACTGAATGTGCTAAGAGGCTTTTGAGATTCATAAAGTTTAATTTTAGCATGCTTCATCTAAAGCAACTTTAAAAAGCATAGCGAGTGAGCATGCCGTGTTTATGAGTTCATTAAATGAGACAATGAGACTATATGGAATAAGTCAAAATACATGTTTAATATACATGTTAAAAATTTGTAACATGGGACTATATATATATATATATATATATAATATAGAGAGAGAGAGAGAGAAAATATTGNAGAGAGAGAGAGAGAGAGAGAGAAAATATTGGGTGTAAAACATTAAAAGAAACTATTCAGTAAAAGGATCTAAGACTGACAAAAAAAGAAAAAAGTTGAAAGTGCTGTGGGTTTTTTTGTTCCTCTTAAAGTAAAATCTGTTAGGTCTGAATGACTGAGGCTGCCACTATTAAAAATATTATGAATTAAATTAATTAGATAATATTTTCACAATTATTAATGTAAACACATTTTCCAACAAGACATTAGAGCTTTTCACACTGCGCTTAACCCGGGTTACCGTCATTCTAAACACCGCTTTTAACCCCGGGTAAAGGAGCATTTCACACTTGTACTTTAGATGCGGGGTTAACAGCGCTTTTCACCCGGGTTATGAAACCTTGCTCCGAAGCAGGGTTTAGTCTGTGCCAGTAGTTTAGTAAACTATCTCTGAACAACTGATTTACAACAGATAGTGTAGGCCAGAGTGCGCCACCATTATAAGATTAAGGGACATTTTGCAAATATTTCTGGTACACAGACCTAATGCATGAATATAAGACACATTCAAGATGAGGCAAGCATGTGTTTCAGTCAGAGATGAGTTTATTTTTAACAAACATCAACCCTTTCATGCGTGAATTATGATAACCTCAGTCAGGATTTATTTCCTATGTGTTTTTATTGCTCTTAGGGCATGAAAAACAAGATTTGAAAAGTAATATTTTTGCACATTTTTCAAAAAGATTTCCAGATGTTGAGTGGACGCATGTGTTTATGGTTTAAACTGAAGAGATTCTGTATTAAACAAACAGCAATATTGAGTGTATTTAACAAACTAATCAATAAAACTATATAAAATCATGTGAAAACTATAAAATATAAATGTGAACTTCATTCAAGTTGAACTTGGCGTATCTTTGATGGAATCTCGTCCTCATGTTCTGATATCAGAGATCTCTAAACCTGTCGAGGTAAAACTGTGGAAACTCAGTTCAGTGTACCAGAGTATGTCCATTTACCTTATTATCTGATCATTGTGATTGTTCAAGATGGACACATTTCTAACAGCTCTCCTCTGAGAAAACCTCAGGTGTTTCAATCTCATCTGAAATGAGCAGAAACACATCATGTAATCAGATACTTTCTGATGTTAATGCAAATTACATTCTAATAACACAAATACATTTATTTGTTTTCATATTCTCACAATTTCCAACATTTCTGTGGATAGTTTATAGCATTTCACCAACATTCACCAAAATATAAGCTTGAAGATTTGAATGTTTGAAATTGAAGAATTTTCAATTTAATTCACATTTATTTGTATATCTCTTTTCACAATATCGTTTCAAAGCAGCTTTACAGAAAATGCATGTCAACATTACAATTTAGAGTAATCTGTTATCAGAGGTGACTGTGTCCAAATTATGTAATTTCAGAAATGTACATATAAATCACAGTTAACAATGGATTAATTTAAACAATGTATTAATTTAAGGCAGAACCAATGAGCTCATTGAAGTAATGAATACATGTTAACAATGATTAGGATTTACAGCCAAATTTGGAATGATTCATGATGATCCAGAGTTTGGTTCATCTAAAGTCCTCGCAGGGGTCAAGGGTCATCTCTTCACAATTTTAGACACAAGTATTAGTATTGAGACTTGCAATGTAAAATCAAATAATTATTAGGCCCTTAATGAGCAAATATTATTTTTTTAACTTATTTTACAGGATAGTTGTAATTGGCAACAATAATATATTTATATAATAATTTTTAAAAGTAGAGTTAAAACCAGGGGCGGAGCCAGACATTGTTAACATTCGGGGCTTAGCCCAAATCTATATTTTTCCAATGACATTTAAATTTTCTGTTAACAGCTTTACCGACATGAAAAGCTTTTTTATAGTATTCTTGAGTAAAGTTCATAAAATGTACATGATTTGGCACTTTAATTTGTAAAAGTTTGTTAGGTATACCCCCTCTACGGGGGTCCGGGGGCATGGTCCCCAGGAAGAAAATGTAGTACATTTTAAGGTTAAATGCATCAATCTGGGGCCCTTTGGAAGCTCAGAATTAAGAGCTTCAACCCATGTACAGTGTGCAAATTGACCAAAGAAACCGCATTGTACCTCGACATGAAAGAGGGTTTAGTTCTTTTTAGTCTGTAGTATCATCTTTTTAGTTGTGATATAGTGTCGTTTTAGGTGTTTTAGGATGCCAAACAATTATTACAATGAAATAATAATATAATGTTTTAGGCCTATATAATTATTCATATGACTAATATCCATATATTGTAAAAAAAAAAACCTCTCTAAATAAATTACACTTTTTATTAGAAATTATAAGACTTTTGTACTAATTTCTAAGATAGGCCTAAATCCTTGAGCTTTTATTTTGATCACCAGCTGATCGCGTGAGCAAATGTGCGCACTTGCAGCGCAGACAGACTGTATATACTTAATCACTGTATTTTGCTGTTTTATAAAGGCACAAAGCCATATCACGGTTTCGATTTTAGTTCGTTGGCAAAATACAACGTTAGAGACCATTTACATGTTTTACATTTTCGGTTCATTTCGGGTCATTAATGGGAAACACTGAATGAATGTTTAGCTGACAAATGTGCTAAAGTTGTATTATCAGCTCTTATATCATAACAAAAACCCTTCAACCGGACCGAAAGAGAGTCTCGAGGCCTGCCGCTGCTCTGAGTGAGTGACAGGAGGCGTGGCTCTGCTCTGAGTGAGTGACAGGAGGCGTGGCTCTGTACTGAGTGAGTGACAGGAGGCGTGGCTCTG